>REGM01000298.1:295204-312179 GCA_004194415.1 Aurelia aurita
TTGATAGAGCAAAAATTAAAATTCACAACTCTTTCGAGATCAAAGGTAGATGTGCCTCTCCTGCAGTAACGATAACGGTGTACCTATATTTTGGTACCACCGTTATTCTTACAACGTGAGTAAGATTTTCAGGCAAGGAATGAAATTGTTTATCTTGATCTGATTTCAATCCGCTAAACATGAGCTTTCAAATAATTTCAACGTTGATTGGAAATTTATGCTTTTTTGTACATCTTTAATGCAATTTATAATGACGGAAATTTTCAAAATTTTATAGCTTTAAAAATCATCTTAAAAATTCAACAGTTGAACAATAAAAATTTGGGCAAAATGTATTTACCAAAGACATAAACAAATCAAAGCCACTATTTCTGCAAGTTTCTACCAAAGGGTTTGTTTCAAATCGTACCCCAAAATAAAAAATATATGACCATTCTTACGGCTGTGGTGAATTTCATTATTTTGTTGTATTACATGTTTTGTTGCATTATGGTAATTACTGGTAACTGGTAATCGTTTGAAAAAATTATGACCATCATATTTTTTGATACCTTGTTTTTTTTTAAGCAGTTTTCCATCAACGTAAAGAACGAGATTTGAAAAAAATTTCGAACAATGCTAACTTTGTGATGGCCTTTACAATATGATGGTGAACACAAGTTTGTAGCTTCGAGCATTGAAAAATGATGATTGGCTATTCTAAAACAGCCAGCAACAATTTTTTTCCAGCAACTAGACTACTGCAGAAATAGATCAAACAAAAATAAAATAGCCCAATAAAAGCATCATCAAATCAAAATACAGTCTTTTTCTAATTCATGTACTATTTCATACCCTGTCCCGAATGAGTACCATATGCATTGCACTACAACCTGATATCAATAATAGGCNGCCTCTCCTGCAGTAACGATAACGGTGTACCTATATTTTGGTACCACCGTTATTCTTACAACGTGAGTAAGATTTTAAGCCAAACAAAGAAAATTCACAACTTTTTTGAGATCAAAGGAAGATGTGCTTCTCCTGCAGTAATGGGTTTGTTTCAAATCGTACCCCAAAATAAAAAATTATGACCATTCTTACGGCTGTGGTGAATTTCACTATTTTGTTGTATTACATGTTTTGTTGCATTATGGTAATTACTGGTAACTGGTAATCGTTTGAAAAAAGTATGACCATCATATTTTTTGATACCTTGTTTTTTTTCAAGCAGTTTTTTTTATCAACGTAAAGAACGAGATTTGAAAAAAATTTCGAACAATCGTAACTTTGTGATGGCCTTTACAATATGATGGTGAACACAAGTTTGTAGCTTCGAGCCTTGAAAAATAATGATTGGCTATTCTAAAACAGCCAGCAACAACTTTTTTCCAGCAACTAGACTACTGCAGAAATAGATCAAACAAAAATAAAATAGCCCAATAAAAGCATCATCAAATCAAAATACAGTCTTTTTCTAATTCATGTACTATTTCATACCCTGTCCCGAATGAGTACCATATGCATTGCACTACAACCTGATATCAATAATAGGCCTGAAATCATTTGTGCATTTCGTCATTTTTGCTCTATCAAAGATTTTGTATGGCCAATGGGTTCAAGGCCCGCGGGGGGGGTGGGGGGTACACGACTTAAGGATGGACGGGGGTCTGCCACCCGGTTTTCAGACAAAAACCCGCTTCTTATGGCCAAAATTTTTCTTCCTACCCTCTTTTATGATGAATTTTGGCGAAAAACTACCCATTATCAAAGATTTTTTGCCAATTTCAGCCAAACTGACCCATGTTTAAAAGGAAAATCCGCCGAAAAATGACCCTTGTTTAGAGAATTTTGGTCCCAAAAACCCACCCATATGGGCGGCACATACCCGTACCTTCAATATGTTATGTACCCCCCCCCCCCGGGTTCAAGGCCTTTCTCTCAAGGCCTCGAAAGACACAAAAGCTGTCACTCAAGCTATATGCATCTCTACAATAAATTTGTGACTAAATCACATGTGTAACTTCATAAATAAATAAATCAGAGAATTGAGTCGCGAAACGAAAGGTGCCCATTTTGAATGATGGGATCATAAAATGTACGAAAATAAAGATTGATTGATCGAAAATGATGAGATTAATGAAAACAAAGTTATGAGATAAAAAATAAGCCCAAAAATTATCGAAGGTTTCTTGGCAATGAGCATCTTTACGACTCAAGCAAAAACTCAACACAGGGGCATCAGTTTTTATATTTGTGTCTCTTAAGGTTGTTAGATTTCGCTTCGCATTCATTAATCAAAACAAAAAAACTGAGAAAAAATATATAAACTGATGCCACCGTGGATTTAATGAAGGTGTCTTTTTGTCAATGGAACTCATAGGCGTATGAGCCAGGGGGCTGCGAGGGCGGCAGCCCCCCTAACGTTGGAAAAATTAACCAAAATCAGCCTTTTCCGGGCAAAAACCCACCCTAAGTCGGGCAAAAAATTCGGTAGACAATGGACTTTTTATCGGGCAGCCCCCCCCAGATTTTATCTTCCCGTACGCTTATGAATCGAAAATTCTCAAATATCCGGGTGGCTATCCAGATATGCTGCTTATTCTGCACATAATACAACAATTCTTGTTAGAAAGATGGAATTGGCCCATCATTTTTCTCTCGATCCGAAATTCACCTCGCATCAGGGATAAATTAATTTAAATAATTTAATCGTTGATTACTAGCTATCAGAATCTGATGAATAATCGTCCAGTTCTTCAGTTTCTAAATCAGGCATTGGAAATCGTAAGATTGCTGCTACCCCAGATAACATTCCAAGTTCTAAAATATGGAAAAATTCATCAATAATCTCCTAAAGCCACATGTTGGTCTTTCTACTGAGAAATCATTTATACAACGGCTTAGCAAAAACACTGAAAATCAAGAGTACCATCGGTAGGGAGAAAAGGCAACCTCGATTCCAGGGCTATCAGTGTCTTCAGCCTCCCTTCAGCGCACAACTGGCCGCCCATTGTTACCCTGGGTTCGAGGTTGGAGAAAAGGCCATGAAAATAGACAATGGAGATTATCAAATCTTGGGCGAGAAAGAGTAGAATAGGCAAGAATGCGACAAAATAGCAAGAATTAAGAACAACTATGTTAAGAAAGAATAAGAATATTTTTACTATAATTTGTCTTTTTGCTTGCCATTTATTTTCATGGAAGAATATTTTTCGATGAAGAGAAAGCGAAACCTTAAAGAAGCCATCAGTGAATTGACAATAATTTTCGATTTGAAATAAGATTACAAAAGATGCCACTTCTTAGAATTACACTGCCAAAAAGATGTCAGATTCTAGAAAATGGTTTGGTAAATATTTCATTTGACAAAAACATAAGGTAGACACGGATAAGTTTCAGAAACTTACGTTCTCCGGATACGTGAAGACTTGAGAATATTCTGAAATAAGATTAACATTCGATGAGTTGGGAACATTAGTAAAACAACAATCAGAGATAAACCCAGAACCACTGCTGCAAACGAAAAGCAAATATTACAATGAATATTACAATAGCTGAGTTGAGAGGAAATCAACAGCATTACTTACTTGACATCGCCATTATTATCTTTAACACTCTCGACAAGATTGACGTATTTTTTCCGCGTTGGTAGATCACTGGCTCTGCAAGGAATAAAAAGGGGTCTCTTGTAAAGAACAAGAAGAGAATGTGAGCTAGGACCTTGAACAGGCCTATTTTGTTTTCGTATTTGAGGATGTTCACCCAATTGTTATCGATCGTTGAGCAGAGCTCATCAACCTCGTCCCCATGGCCCAAAAGGAGGCTAGCTCATTTGTTTACAGAAAAGTAAGAAAAGGCAAATTTATGAATGGTCTTTTACGTTTCGCAAACATCAATCAAAAGTCGTTGTTAAGATACAGCACGTGTTCGATTCGATATTTCTAACTTTAGGCCCCGTTCACACTACTCCGTTTTTGTTAATATCCGTTTTTGTCGAATCGAAGCTACCCGTTCACACTTCTCCGTTTTTGTACGAAAACGGAGGGAAAAACATCCGTTTGTGTGTGTTCACATTGCTCCGTTTTTGTGAACCTCATTGTTCAATATTGCAGCGTTTTCAAAAACCTCCGTTTTTGTGCGTTCACATTGATCCAGTGCGTTTTCAAAAACCTCCGTTTTTGTGGATATCCACTGTTGACAGCGTTTTCGAAAACCTCCGTTTTTGTGCCGTTTTTGTGCAGATTAGTGTGAACGCTTTCACAAAAACGGATGTTTTTCTCTCCGTTTTTGTACAAAAACGGAGTAGTGTGAACGGGGCCTTAGTATTCAATGTTATCGTATGCTCATAGAATGGTATTCCTAGCCAGTGACAGTTGGTTATTGTGAAGCTGGTCCAGGAAAATCGGAATGACCCAGGCTAATTGGGCAAAGGGGATGGCGAGTTACTTAGCAAAATATTTACTAAATTATTGAAAGGTCTCATACCTGAAGAAAGAAAGAAGACAGAGCGGAAGACCACGCAGAACATGGTTGACAGATATCAAGGAGTGGACAGGAGCGAACATCGGGAAATGTGTCAGGTGGGCTGCTGATCGAGAATACTGGAGAGATATGACCGCTAATCTACCGGTGGTAGTTGTGGGGTGAGTGGCCGAGCGGCTTATACAGTTTTCATCAGGTGATTGAAGTTAAGCTCGGTCGAGTGAGGTTAAACTCCAAATGGGTGACCTCGGAGGCCTGACCCGGGGACAGACCTCGCAACTTACTTCGCCGTCCTTCGGAAGGGACGTTAAACTAGGGGTCCCATGCCTGGAAGCGGCATGCATAGTGGGCCTAAATTAGCTTTAAGTAGCTAGAAAATCCTGACAGCCCACTTAAAACAAATAACTGACTGACTGACTGACTGACTGACCGACTGACTGACATCCAGGTAACAGGTAAAATACCTAAATAGTTCATCTGTGACTAGAAGTATCTCGATCGCCACTGCATCATTTGCCATGCTTACTTGATTGAAACTAAAACGAAAGAAAATATCATGAAGCTTTCAGCATGAGTTGATTGGATTGGAAAATAAATGAATTGGATTGAAAAATAAATGAATTGGATTGAAAAAACAAATGAATTGAATTGAAAAATAACTCTGATTTCCATCAATGCATAAGTCATCCAAAATAACGAGAGGGCTGCACGATAATTCGCAATCAAGAGTGATGCATTAAATCGCAGAAAAATTAGAACGCAATTTCAAAAAACATACCCGTAAAATGCTTTGGCTGGCTCATCTTGCAGCATTTTGAAAAACGCATCTAATGCTTTCACTTCTCCTGTTGCCTGTAATGGAAACGCGCGTTATCATCAAATAAGCATAATTCACACAATATCACATTTTTGTTAATACTGTCATTTTCGCCAATGCCTCATGATGATCCTTTTCAAGAGCAGGAGAGTCTAGAATTTAAAAATACAATTTGTTCTTCGCACGAACTATACTGACGAGTGTCTTGACGTTTGCTCTTTATTGCAGCTATTAACTTATTTTCTCTCCTTTCAGGGTTTCAAGTTAATTCGCTGTTTCTCTTTCAGGATTTACAGTTTTCTCCACGGCTACAGGTTAATTTGGTTGTTATTCTTTTACAGGAGTTAACAGTTTTCTTTCCACAGATTACAATGTCTAATGTTGCGTTTGTGGGTTTATTACGATGAGTCCGTTATTTAAGGCTATTTCTAAATTATTTACAGCAAATCATTTGAAAAAATATCAGTTATAATGAATACGTACCTTTGTATCTGACAATTTATTGGCGATTGCTGGATCAGCTAGTACTTCTAGGAAGAGAAAATCGAGTTTAAGCTCATAACATGATAAATGTGAAAGAAAATTTCAAAATAAGATTACGAAAATACCATACTTATCAATCAATTTCAGTTTCCTGAAAGAAATTTATTGTACCGGGTGTCCCCAAAAAAATCATACAGATTTGGTCAACCCTAACGATCAGAATTTAGCATGAATCAATCCGAAATCATTTTTAAAACATTACTCGATAGTTAACTTGAACATAGATACCTTGTTTGTCGACATTGGCGTTTTGAGAGTAGATATATTAATTTTCAAAGGACAAATTTGCCTCCACCTCCAAACCAGAGCTTTGGCGTTTTGGCCTAAGAAAATTCTTAATGCACAGCAAATAAATCAACAATAGACTTGAACAAATTTGAACCAGGAGGAGAAAAATTAAAAACTGCACAACAAATGCGTTTCACAAAAAATATAATTTACGTGACGCTTACCATCAAGGGAGCTCCAAAGTAAAGTTTATTCATTTTAAGTGAAACAAATTGTGGATGTTGCTTAGGCCAAAACGCCAAAGCTCTGGTTTGGAGGTGGAGGCAAATTTGTCCTTCGAAGATTTATATCTCTACTCTCAAAACACCAATGTCAACAAACAAGGTATCTATGTTCAAGTTAACTACCGAGTAATGTTTTAAAAATGATTTCGGATTGAGTCGTGCTAAATTTTGATCGTTAGGGTTGACTAAATCTGTATACTTTTTTTTGGAACACCCGGTACATTTATTAATTTATAAATTACAATGATTATGAATCTCCATCTTTCTCGCTCATCAAATTTCGTTACAAAATTTATTAGTTCTCGCTCTGCAAAAGTATTAGGACATTAATTGTTGTCTCGTCCATCAAAAGAAAGCAGAAAGAAAGATTTTAACATGGGCGGTAGGAGACGCGTGAATTTCTTTTTGAAAAATATTGTGGTCATAGGTTGGGGTTATTAAGATTAAATTAACCGCGATGTCTCCTACCGCCCATGATTTTAACAATAGCGCTCAAGGTTTCACATTACGTCATGAAGAAGTTACATCCAACTGCTTTGCTTAGAATTAATAATCTACAAAACTGGAAAACATAGAAGAAAAATTACCTTTCAGAGAATGTTTGAATCCGGATGATGCATGTGTCTAGAATAAAAAGACAAGAAACCTGAATTATACTTTTGTCTTTGGCCACAACTTTCTGAAAGGAAATTTGGAAGATATAAGCGTGGCTGTTCGTCGTTATGTGTTCAAACGTCATTTGAGGCGGATCTTTTTCGATAGTTCTATCATCGACAACAAAGGTACGTCTTCAACTAGAATGTTCACTGTAAATGACACAAACTTTTGAGAACTCTAAGCATGTGCAAATACAATCAATATAAAAAAATGTATAAAAATATTTCACGATACTCACCAATACAAATTTATGTTTATTATCGAGAAGAACTTTTTGATCCAATTTAGCAGCTTGGCTGAACATGTATTCGCAAAATTGATCCTAAAACGAAGATAAAATCAATATAAAAATATGTCCTTTCATGTTTACTGTGAACCATTTCAGAACGGAAGAAGCAACCGACATTTATCAAACATAAATTTGCGTAAATTTGGAAATGCAAGCACATTCGGAAATAATTCACTTGTATTCAAAGGAGCTCTACTTTGGAACACTTTACCTGATACTATAAAAAATGCAAACTCAGCAGCAATATTTAAAAGGATGACCAAAGAATGGAATGGGCAAAATTGCACATGCAAGATCTGCAGTTGAAAAAAATAATAAAATAGTTGATAATGAGGATCAGAAATGAACTTTTTTGTAATTTTTTCTTTGTATGTAAATAGTTGGTTTGAATTAGTTTTATTACTATACATTGTACCAACTGTAAATAATTTGATAATAATAATAATAAATAAAGGTAGGATAATGGGTTCAACTGAAGAAACTGGCCTATAGTGGTACTTACCTTAACAAATCCCGGACTGGCAATGAGCACGCATTTGACGACTGCAAAAAGAAATAACCAAAGATAAGAAAACGTTATATTCTTAATTATCTTGCTAAGAATCAATCGAGTAGAAGCTTTTATATTCTTCGGTTTTTATATTGAAGCAAAATAAACATACCATCGGACGACATCTGCAAAGAATTGCAGGAATAAACAATTCAAGTCAACAAAGGCCCATTTCAAATACTGAGCAATAATATAAAGCAGTCTCGTGCGCAGAAGAAGTTTGATTTAGCTTCTTGCTGACAGTAGAACATTCCAGATCTTCGTTTTCTTAGGTTGCGCTGGATTTTGAAGCATTTAATTTTGTAAATGATCATTCCTTAATAAGTTTGAATTTATTGATACCTTGATACCTAGGCCTAGTAGTTGTAGCAACATATCAGTTCAGGCATGGAGCGAAACTACGACGATGTATAACTCTAACATAGGCCTACACTTACTATCGAAATTCACATGCCGCTGTATTGCTTGAATCACTGTATCATAAAACCGGAGAAGTCCCTGAAATAAAAAAGATCGATTTGTAGATTAATCACCAATAGTTGAAAAGCAGCAACATCTGTCCCTCGTAATTGTATTGATACTTGTCTTTTTTGTCTTTAGTAGTCTTTTTCATATTTGTGTTATATATATATAAAACTAATTAATATTATAAGTGTCATTCATAGTGGAAACTTGAGGACCTCGTGCCTTTGTATTTGTATTTGTTGTTTTTCTCTTAGCTTTTTTAGATCTGATAGAAGAAGAAAATAAAAATAGTTGCACTTTTAATAGACTTTACAATGTATGGAGCTGACATTCTCTGACATGTTTAACAATTAGCCCATCATATTTTGCAGTGTCTCAATACTATCAATGTTCATCTCCCGTATTTCCGTTATTTTTCATTCTCCAAACCGCGAAATCATTGATCTCAAATTTATATCATTATTAACCATGTATACCAATTCTTACTTACTCAAAATTTTACTCATTCAAAAGTATTCTTTCAGAATCTCGAGTTTTCGTTAGTTTAAAAAAATTCATTTCTAGGCAAAGATAATCTTAAAAATGTGATGAACAAATCTTCACGAGTCCTGACATTCTTTATCTTTAAGAAAATGGAAAGACTAGGACAACAAATTCTCATATAAATCAACGTCCAGTTGCTTCAATAAAATGCTGTATGATTCGCAATTAGAAAGTATCAAGGATGTCAGATTGGACACATTATTTACCTTGTCATGTTGTGAACAATTTCCTTTCCTTTTCCTTGGTATCGTTACATCAATCTTTGCTCTCACAAGCGTCATGCATGATGTCACCAAGCAAACATGTGCAATACCTTCAAGGAGATTCATGATTGTTAATCTGAATCAATATCTACAAAACTCACATGATATGCCCGCTCACATGATATGCAACAACTCAAGACTTAATCAAGCAATCCTTCCTTCAAAAGTCTCCCACCAGATTTAGACAAATTTTGGCCTTTGAAGAAAAGTGGAAATCCCCCCCCCCCCCACCCCCTCTTCGCCACTGGTCAGTAGAGGACACTAGGGGGTGAGGGGGTGCGGTTACCTCCCTAACAATCCTAACAGCCCTAAGATGTTGGGTAGAACAAAGATCTTTTGTTTGAAAACAATAGATATGAACAATGGTTTTCAACTGAAACAACAGCTCCCCCCAATATTTGCCAATGTGTTCGCCACTGCCACTGGTTACAAAAACTGATCATTCTTCTGCTACAATAAAATATTATATAATATATACTTTATAATACTCAAGCAATCATTCATTAGAGGGACTTTTTACAAGCAATTGTTCGCTCGCTTACCTTCTTGCATGACAACAGCAGCCAAATCGGCATGTTGTCTTGGATCGCAGGCATTCTCTGTTTAAAAGAAGATTTATATATAATACAAAACATATTAAATTAGTCCAAGAAGAGTCACGAAGAAATACTAAAAACAAAGTCAGACATTTATCAATTGTTGACTTTAACTTCTTCACAAACAAACTGATGCCATATGTGCCTCAGGCATCATTGCAGTACACAATTTTTCACAGAACTTTCCAGCAATGAGATGATTTAGTTTCGGTTCATGATGACTTCTATTCTTTGATCTGGTACTAAAATTTTAATGCATTAAACACAACAAAGCAACAACAAAACCATTTAATCACTCAGTTACAGTCTTTGTCATGAGGAAATTGCCGTGCGTGTGGCTCATAACACGCATAGGGTCAATTCTCTGCATTTCTTTCATATGTAAGCCAATGTGTGTGTGTGTGATCGCACACATCAAATGACGTAGACTGCAGTTAATGACTTTCTCCAAACAGCAAAAGTTAAAAATAGTCATTTCAGTTTAACTTATATTTTGACAATCTAAAGTTTTAGCTCATGTTCCATAAGTCCTTAGTTAAATAAAACTATGAATGCAAAAACATCACTAACCAACTCTGTCTATGGCAATAAAATCCCAATGATCTTTGGCAACTGTAAATTTTCTGTTTAATTCTAGATCAATAGTGTGATATTGTCCCATCTGAAAATAAATGGATATCAAATATTTACGGATGAAAATTTACGTCTCATTTCTACTGCTCCATCATTCTTTTAAAACAGAACAAATATGCTGCAACAAGGCCTTTATCAAAGATACAAGAAGAAAATAGGATATCCAGTCTTTGCAATCAATATAAGATATATATATAACTGTTTCTGATGAAATTTTTGTAAAATGTTTGTTAATAGATTTCAAATAGAATTTACATGCCATGACAGACAGCAGAAACTGCGTAAAATGACATCATCATGCAATCTGACATAAGGAAGTGCTTAATCACATTAGCTTTTTAGAACGGGTAAATCAAGAGTTCAAAGTCAAAGGAGGAAAATATAAAGTGTTGCCTAATTTTGGAAAAGTGTTAAAGGAGCTAGGGGGTTTTGCGATTTTTCTTGTATGTGCACACAGTTTCCCCTCTGTTGTCATGACATATTTTACCCATTACTGAAATAGAAAATTAAATGTAAATACAATAAAACTTGTAATTTACCTTGACATACTGGTTTTCTTCAATATTTCTTCCTTTTATTCTCAGCATTGAAGCTTGTGTATCAAAATCAATAGTTTCCACTTGAATTGTCAATGTTGTTCTGACCTTGCTACTGCTCGTACTCCCAGTTGCAGACTGTGTTGTCACTCTCCTGCAAAAAACAACATTCTTTAGGAATGTCTATCATGGAATTAAAAAAATCAACATTCAATGTTTTTTCTACTGGTACTAGTAAACATTACGTTTTATTTTTACCAGATAAATAATTTGTTCTAGAAGGATTATATAAATTTGTATATGTTTTAACTTTTATCCATGCAAAGAACTGCCAATGACACTAAAATTTAAGGCTATCATTACCTAATTGTAGTTGATCTAAGTCTGTCATTTTCTGCAATCAAATTATAAGCATGCCACATATCTTCTGCTTCTTCTGGGATGAGAACAACTGACCTATAAAGGAAATCACAGAAAAAAATGCTTTGCATACTGTTACAAAGATAACTTAAAATAATGATGAATAACAGATTCCTGGAGCTTCAGAATATAAATCTGAAAGCAGCCCACCAAAAAATTTCCAAAAATGTATCGTATAGTTTGGAATTTGGGCAGGATAATATTATTAGGGGTCGTCCAAAAATCCACTCGTGATCAGTTAGCGGCATTTGGCCGCTAAGGGGGGAGGGGGTTTCATCCAAATCCGTTAAGCGATCATGGTTGGAACTTAAGGAAATAAATTTGTTATCTAAAATGAAGACTTTGAAAATTGTGTGCGGAAACTGATGAAAATTGATTTGTAGCGATGTTTTGCCACCGCATCTTAGGATGTCCCGTCGGTTTCCTATGAATGAGCGGTCAACCATTTTTAGGCCAATATATGAGCACAGCATGCAATATAGGAAAATATAGGTAGTTAACGATAACGGTGGACCGAATTTTTGGTACCACCGTTATTCGTACAACGTGAGTAAGATTTTAAGCCAAAAACTTAAAATTCACAACTTTTTTGAGATCAAAGGAAGATGTGCCTCTCCTGCAGTAACGATAACGGTGTACCTATATTTTGGTACCACCGTTATTCTTACAATGTGAGTAAGATTTTAAGCCAAAAAATTAAAATTCCCACCTTTTTTTAAATCAAAGGAAGATGTGCCTCTCCTGCAGTAACGATAACGGTGTACCTATATTTTGGTACCACCGTTATTCTTAAAACGTGAGTAAGATTTTAAGCCAAAAAATTAAAATTCAGAACTTTTTTGAGATTAAAGGAAGATGTGCCTCTCCTGCAGTAACGATAACGATGTACCTATATTTTGGTACCACCGCTATTCCTACAACGTGAGTAAGATTTTAAGCCAAAAAATTAACATTCCCAACTTTTTTGGGATCAAAGGAAGATGTGCCTCTAATCATGCAGTAACGATAACGGTGTACCTATATTTTACACCACCGTTATTCTTACAATGTGAGTAAGATTTTAAGCCAAAGAATGAAAATTCACAACTTTTTTGAGATCAAAGGAAGATGTGCCTCTAATCATGCAGTAACGATAACGGTGTACATACATACATCTCCAATAAAAGCGGGTAGGCAGAGATGGCTCATTAGTAGCATGCTCGACTCTTTGACAACCAATATGAAGATTGGTGGTTCGAGTCGCCGCTCGGTCAAACCTACCACGTAGAGTGTTGAGAGTCGCCAACTCTCTGTATGTCTATGCTAAAGGAATCACGACGGGGGTGTGGTCACATCGAGAGGAAGGACCAAGCTTAGCTTCTGAGTATCCTAAAACTACCTTCGGATGCATCATAGAAATAAGGAAAAATCTTTCACTCTGACCAAACCACCATCCTAGTGCTTCACAAAGAGAAATGGAGATCAAGATATTATTAAACTTACATCGTCTATTCTATCATAACATACAGTGCAAAATGTATTCTATAAATCTTATGCAAAACTACAATTTCAAAAAATCGGAAAGATGAGTCCTTTCAAACTCTAGTTTTTCAAAGATAAAGATATGGAGGCAAAAGTTATACAATCTTCCTACAAAACAACAACTATCGTGAGGTTGAAATGCATAATTAGGCTGTTGATCATCGACTAGGAGTAATGTCTTTGGTCCACAACTCTATGCTTATTTCTTTGTATGTTAACTCCATTGCTAGTTTACTTAATTGTGCACAAAAAGATCTACTCTAAAATTGTCATTACATATCTTAAGTCCTTATAAGTGCAAAGAATATATCATGTCTCATGATCTCAAGCAGGGGCGTCGCCAGCCTTAAAAAAAAGTGGGGTGGACTTAGTAAGGAATTATGTCATGAAAGGTATACCCAGCCCTTTTTACATCGTTTTTGCTTATGACTAAAAGGAATTATGTCATGAAAGGTATACCCAGCCCTTTTTACATCGTTTTTGCTTATGACTAAAAGGAATTATGTCATGAAAGGTATACCCAGCCCTTTTTACATCGTTTTTGCTTATGACTAAAAGGAATTATGTCATGAAAGGTATACCCAGCCCTTTTTACATCGTTTTTGCTTATGACTAAAAGGAATTATGTCATGAAAGGTATACCCAGCCCTTTTTACATCGTTTTTGCTTATGACTAAAAGGAATTATGTCATGAAAGGTATACCCAGCCCTTTTTACATCGTTTTTGCTTATGACTAAAAGGAATTATGTCATGAAAGGTATACCCAGCCCTTTTTACATCGTTTTTGCTTATGACTAAAAGGAATTATGTCATGAAAGGTGTACCCAGCCCTTTTTACATCGTTTTTGCTTATGACTAAAAGGAATTATGTCATGAAAGGTATACCCAGCCCTTTTTACATCGTTTTTGCTTATGACTAAAAGGAATTATGTCATGAAAGGTATACCCAGCCCTTTTTACATCGTTTTTGCTTATGACTAAAAGGAATTATGTCATGAAAGGTATACCCAGCCCTTTTTACATCGTTTTTGCTTATGACTAAAAGGAATTATGTCATGAAAGGTATACCCAGCCCTTTTTACATCGTTTTTGCTTATGACTAAAAGGAATTATGTCATGAAAGGTATACCCAGCCCTTTTTACATCGTTTTTGCTTATGACTAAAAGGAATTATGTCATGAAAGGTATACCCAGCCCTTTTTACATCGTTTTTGCTTATGACTAAAAGGAATTATGTCATGAAAGGTATACCCAGCCCTTTTTACATCGTTTTTGCTTATGACTAAAAGGAATTATGTCATGAAAGGTATACCCAGCCCTTTTTACATCGTTTTTGCTTATGACTAAAAGGAATTATGTCATGAAAGGTATACCCAGCCCTTTTTACATCGTTTTTGCTTATGACTAAAAGGAATTATGTCATGAAAGGTATACCCAGCCCTTTTTACATCGTTTTTGCTTNTTATGTCATAAAAGGTATACACAGCCCTTTTTCATCGTTTTTGCTTATGACTAAAAGGAATTATGTCATGAAAGGTATACCCAGCCCTTTTTACATCGTTTTTGCTTATGACTAAAAGGAATTATGTCATGAAAGGTATACCCAGCCTTTTTACATCGTTTTTGCTTATGACTAAAAGGAATTATGTCATGAAAGGTATACCCAGCCCTTTTTACATCGTTTTTGCTTATGACTAAAAGGAATTATGTCATGAAAGGTATACCCAGCCCTTTTTACATCGTTTTTGCTTATGACTAAATACCACCCTCAGAAAAACTAGGGTGGACATCCTAGTGCACCCCCTGGCGACGCCCTTGATGTGAACAGGAGTTGGAGAAGAAGTTTGAAAATGTTTTGTAATGGATGAATCTTGAATCGTGAAAATGTAACGAATCTTGATTTGATGGAGTCCATGGCAAGGTGCTTGGTAGTGCAACTTGATTCATTATCATCCCTCTTTAAAGCAGCTAAAGCAATTATTTCAGCATGAAAATAAAGCTCAAGACATCCAACCTCGTTCCCATTGGCCCTCGGAACCAGGTTGCAAGACATCAAGAGTTGTTCATTTGCTTCTCTAAAGTTCTTCTTTCACTTTCTTTCCTGATGGTTCCTTTTCTTCTTCTGATTCTTTCGTATCTTCGTTGGCATTTGCTATTTTGTAAATGAAACAATGATGAAATAAGAAATGAACGAATAAACAATTGCACGGGAAACTGTGCCAATATATTAATAAAGAGAAAAATTAACATACTAAATTGCTATATGATAGAGTAAACTAATGAATATACCGGGTGAATAAAAAAAACAATACCCGTTTGCAAGGCCACTGCTCCCTGAATATCAAGGCAATAATAATGGCAAATATATTATTTAATGGTGGACATGTTCAAATCGATTTTAAAATTTACCTGACTGGAATCGGCCACTCCGTTGTGAAATTATCAGCGATGTTCTCGAGAAAGGCCCTTTCAAAACAGACATAAAATCACGACCAAACTTTCCAAATATTTCTGCCGTACAGCAATTTACACGCTTTAGCATGCGCTATCCCTTTGGGAGGATGAAAGTGTCATCCTGGGAGCCTAACAGCATTATTCCGGATGATTTCATGAGGATAACATGTGCTGTGCTAAAATGGGTTGAAGTCATAGCTGTAAGGCAGAAATATCAGGAAAATTTGGTCGTGATTTCAGGTCTGTTTTGACGGTTTCTTACAGTGGCTTTCTCGAGAAAATCCCTCATAATTTCACAACAGAATGGCCGATTTCACTCAGGTAAATTTTAAAATTGATTTGAACATGTCCACCATTAAAAGATATATATGCCAATATTATTACCTTTGATATTCAGGAAGCAGTGGCCTTGCAAGCGGGGATTGTTTTTATTGATTCACTCTGTACATAAAATTTCAAGATGTTCTAAACCGACAACATACAACACAAAGAATACAACTAAGTTCTAATACCAATTTCTATGAAATTTTGTACTCTCCACCGCAAGGTTTCTTCATTTGTTCCGTAGTTCCGTGGTCTGTAATTCCGTGTTCCCTTGCGTGTTCCATAATTTGCAAAAGAAGCCTCGCGCTCGCGGAGGATATGGTTGTATCATTATCATTTTTAGAATTACTACGTTTTATGAAAAAATGTATGAATCAAATATTGAAGCACCACAATGTCTAAATTAATCAAGGAAGATGGTAGAATTTTCAAATAAACCGTTGTTCATGAAGTTCTACATTATGGCGGTGAGCAAAAAGTTTGTAGTTTTTCTGGTTTACGATTTAGCAACTCAATGACATCGCTACTTCAAACAAGCTTAAAGGGCGTAATTTATAAAGGTTAAAACCACCTGAAACGAGCTGAAACCACCTGAAACCAGCTGAAACGACCTGATTATCCTAGCAACGAGTTGTAGCCATCAGGGGAGTCCTATTGTACACATTGTCGCATTCTCTTTCAGAAACCAAAAACGTACACACATTAGTATCTAAGCGCATCTATTCATGGAAAAAGGCTGTTAGATCTGACAACTTTGAACGAAGGGCAGCCCATCGGTTTATGTGCTTTATCTGCTAATGTGTTAATCACCAACCAAGGGATATATTGACCAATCATCGCTTAGTTATAGAAAAATTGACCAATCATAAGAATTTTGAAACTGATTCTAAAATTGTCAGCACCCTCATTGGATACAATCTAATGGACGTATTCTTTGAAAACTTTGAACATGTACTTCTAAATTGATGTTAAGCGAGCGAATAAGAAACTTGGATCAGCACTTAGTACTAAAAGTTTCTTAATTTCACATGAAAATTTTGGTGTTTAGTAGTAAAGTTTCTTAATTAGTTTCTTATTATTTTGGGCTTATATTCTTTTTATCCACAACGCCACAACCTGTGCATGCTTAGTCCAGCACGGCTCTTGAAACACACTTTGCAACACAACAACGACAGGACAGAACAAAGGGGTACCTACTTATCAGGGACGTAAGGTGTTATTTGAAATTAGCCTGATAGCTCTCAAAGAGAATGCGACAATGTGTGGAGTACAATAGGACTCCCCTGACGGCTATAACTCGTTGCTAGGATAATCAGGTCGTTTCAGCTGGTTTCAGCCTCGATCCCGATTTTAACAGCTCGTTTCAGATGGTTTCAGGTGGTTTCAG
>REGM01000298.1:312721-325789 GCA_004194415.1 Aurelia aurita
TGTAGTTTTTCTGGTTTACGATTTAGCAGTTCAATAACATCGCTACTTCAAACAAGCTTAAAGGGGCAGTTGGACGTGAGGCTGCGCGGGACATTTGAACTGAAAATGCTTAGGCTAAGCATCGACTTGTCAATGGAGATTTTGACAAAGATAATCGCATGTTTTCATCTGTTTGCATCGAAGCTGTTCTTAGCAATCTTGCAAATTGAATTGAAAGATATTGTTCGTCTATGTTAATTTCATGTATTTGCTAAGGTATTTTGTTGATCGGAAATGCCTGAAAAAGATAAACGGCGATCTTGTCGAAGCAACATTGAAGCTGCGAAGAGAAGGTCTACAATTCGAAGGTGGGAAAAAACCCACCGAAGGATATGGTTTTTGGGTCAGATTTATAATGCTTGGAAAAACCTAAATGTAAATGGAACCTTCTCGAACAATACTGGATAAGCTGCTCAATTAGTTTCGTCGGAATTACAGCGAAGAGAAAGGTAATGTAAACATGCTTTGGCATTTAGGCCTATACTTATGGGATAGTGCCACGCAGAATCTGTTACCCGCGTTTTGCGTTTGAATGCCCCTTTAAATACAAAAACGCTGTAGTTCTGACATTGGTGATGATACAAATAAAAAATGCGCTTTCTGGAATTATGGTAAATTACATAAAATTCCTTTCAAGCTATTCAATCAAAAACAGATGCAAATAACAATTTATTAGCTTTTTTAAAGATTTGAAGCCATTGCTGACATTTTTTGAGTTTACCAAGTTAACAGTGAAATTTTTATTTCCCCCTACCACAGCTAGTTGATTTACGTGTTGCTATAGGCACGCAAATCTTTAAAATACCCTTGAATACAAACTCAAGGTATAGCGCAGATGGCTGAACATTGACAAGGCTAAACAATAGATAAACAATGGTTAAACTGTGATATGCTGGCTTGTGCTCAATTGTAGACACGGAGACGAAAAGCAGACGCAATCGATGCAAAGCTCGATTTTATATATGCGCGTGCATAGATGCGACATTCAGAACAAGCATTTACTATTGTTTGTAACAAGTTTGGTTGCTGTGCGTTGGCGAAGGCAAACTTCAAGGGTAGTCGATCTTCAAAGGGCCCTCTTATCATTGTGGAAGCCCCAAAGGCAGAGAAGCGAACAAATGCGAGTGATAGTTAATACTGAAATTTCAACTGTTAAGTTTCGTGAATTTCGAAGGCAATTCTCTTACCTTCTGGACAGACATTAGCATCTTTGTAAAGTTGCTGCGTTCGTTCACAAAACTGGACAAGGAAGATGCTGATTTTTAAGTTTTGAATTTTGACAGTTCAAAGTTGAGATTTTGTTTTGGCCCGACACTCACTTTTTGTGCAGTTTATGTTCCTACTCTGACCAGTGGTAAGCGGCTGCAAACTCTAACCCAAGATCCATCTTTTTCAGAAAATCTAAACTTACTTTAAGACTCGATTTCATGAGTGTTGAGATAGTGAAATGTATTAAACATATTCCATGAGATTCTTTGATAAACAGTTGGACTATTGTTTGATCTATTTCAATTGAATTGCTATTGAAATTCTGTCAACTGATGCAGCTTAAAAGGCGGACTCGAAATCAAGGTCAGAGATCCGGATAGGAGATTGTATGTTGAAAAAATGTAAGTTTAAATTTAAAATATTAGCAGACATTTGAAGGGCGCAAATATTCAGATAGGAATATCTCTTGTTTTATCTTTAAGTAGCCAAGATGGAGGGCATAATACTTTATGAACCTTACCTTCCTTCTCCTTTTCTTCGAGCCACTCAAAATATTTATCCAATATTCTTCCAGCTTTCGATAGAGCTTTGCGGCCATCCTGTCGTAAAGAAGTATAATGTTTTTTTTTATATAATCAATTAAAAATTTACAATACATATTACTAACTACACTACTTACAAAACACTATACGATACTACTAGAACGATACCCCGGGGAGCAATAGACTGTGTCTACCCCGCAGCCATTACATAGAGGTGAGAAAAAACACATAAAACAAAAGAAAAAGACAGAACTACTAACGCCTGGCTCAAATTAGATGTCACGTGAAAATGTCCGCGAATGAAACAATTTAAGTATAATATACAGCACAAGCAGCGGAAGGGGGCAAAGCAGTTCAAGGGACAAGTCCACCCCAATAATTTCATAAAAAACGATTGCATGGGGGTCTGCTACTCAGTTTTCAGAGTGATACGCACTTCTAATTACCAAAATTTGCAATGTCATCCTCTTGTACGAGGGATTTTTCATTGTTGCAGTAAAAAAGGTCCTTATGCTAGAGAATTCAAGCTCCCCATATGAGCGGCACATACCCATACCCTCAATTTTCTATGTAACCCCCACTGGAAAAATACAAGACAAAAACCATTTTGCCAAACAATGGTTGTGGGTGCAGCAAATCTTACCTTTGCCATTTCACTTGCCGCATCGTCCTCTTCCCCATCTTCGCCTTCCAAAAGGTTGAAGTCGTTAAAATCCACTTTTCCATTTTTGTCTACATCTAATGCCTCATAGAACTGTAATCAAACAAAATTTTATGAGAAGATTTGAAACAAATAAAATCCATGCACACTTGTAATTGGTCTCATGAGACAAATTGTTTTGTGTTTTTAGGTGTTGTGTTTTGATTTTAGAACCCAACTTTAAAGTGAATAACCACCAAGAGTTAAAAGATGAGGTCTCATAGCTTTATAAACAGCCTATTATATTTGATAATCCAGCGTGTGGCCCAAGAGAGCAAGCCAAAAACAATGGCGCGTGTAGGTTTGTCCTTGTCCTATTTTAGACCGCGCCATATAGCTCCGGTTATCCACTTTAAGGGCCTGATTACATGAGAGTTCTTACCATAGGGCTGGTATTTCAGCCCTCTTGCCCGAGGTGAAATTCCAGCTCCCCTCTCTGTGACGTAAACAAAATATTGGACTGTTTTCACTATTGAAAATACAANAACCCAACTTTAAAGTGAATAACCACCAAGAGTTAAAAGATGACGTCTCATAGCTTTATAAACAGCCTATTATATTTGATAATCGATAATCCAGCGTGTGGCCCAAGAGAGCAAGCCAAAAACAATGGCGCGTTTAGGTTTGTCCTTGTCCTATTTTAGACCGCGCCATATAGCTCCGGTTATCCACTTTAAGGGCCTGATTACATGAGAGTTCTTACCATAGGGCTGGTATTTCAGCCCTCTTGCCCGAGGTGAAATTCCAGCTCCCCTCTCTGTGACGTAAACAAAATATTGGACTGTTTTCACTATTGAAAATACAACTTGACACGTGGTTTTCACCTCAGGTAGGAGGGCTGAAATCCCAGCCCTATGGTGAAAACTCTCATGTAATCAGGTCGTAAGTTGGTAAGATCAGATATTGATGCTGATGCATTTATTGATCTGGTTAAGATGGTCCTTGAAACCATAGGTTCAACATCTTTAAAAAGGTTGGTATAACATTCTACGACCTATTTATTTAAATTGATTGGCTTGAAAGAAACTTTAGCTACTTCGCAATAATTCTACCGTTCGACAATCTTTGTTATTTTTCGAAATTACAGCCTATTGTATGTTTCAACTCGCTTGAGGATGTGACATCATCAGATTTCTACATCGTAAACCAGAATAGCGAAAGACATGCACTTTATGCCATATTGTAGACATTCATCAACTATGGTTTTCTTGAAAATTATTCTATGTTTCCTAAAAAAGTTTAGAAATTACGATGGTTTTAACTTTTTTTCAAAATTATTCTTGAATTTAAAAAAGAATAAAAACCCTCTAATTCTGAAAATATTGAAGATTTCTGACAATTCCAACAATAGAATTATAGCAAAGTAGCCAAAGTTCCTTTCAAGCCAGTTCAAAGAAATAGGTCGTAGAATTTTACATCAACCTTTTTAAAAATTTGGAACATGTCCTATCCTTGAATATATAAAGGTACACAGTTGAAATCCGCTACACCAAATACTGAAGAAAAATGAATTTTTTTTTCGAGATAACGGCAGTCGAGATAGCAGATGTCAACTGTAAGGATTGCTCACAAAATTTCCTCAAGTTTCTCTGCAATTCTTGAATTATATTTGATAACTTAAAAACAAGTAACTCACCATCTTGGCAAACTTGTTTCGTCTCTTCTTGTTGGGAATATTGTTCACACCAAGTTCTCCCAAGGAAACGCTCTCAGACTGAAAGAGAGATCAGATGGCACATCAGGCAAAATTGGTCACATGAAAATACTGTTTATAACAAAATTGCATGCATGCTTTTCAGGACTCTTGTGATAAGAGTGCTTTTTGCGCTGGTAGATTATCCTGTTTAAAAATTCGATTTATTATTATTATTATTATTATTATTATTATTATTATTATTCACCTCCTCTTCGCTCAAGAGTATCTCATCAAGGGTCGAGTTGCCCACCAAGTTTCTAATGTCACAAATCTTCAAAGGAGTCCCCGTCAATCCCAGAGTCTGGGGAATACTGTTTATAACAATAACAATAACAATAATAATACTCTACCTACATTACAGTAAGCATGGCAGCTAAACAGAACTAGCATTTAATAACAAGTTTAAGATTTAACAATTTTTACGAAAATAATGTATTTAAGAATTTAATAAAAAAGAAAGGTAAAAAAAAAAAATATTTCAGCGGAACACACATCGAGAAAAGGGTTTAAATGGGTTAGGTATTCTGTTTTCCACCAGCTGCATTATCATTTGTACAAGTAAAAGTGCACTCTCCACTTTTCATCAGCATTATAAACATGGAATCAGTAATATTTGATAGTATACCGGCCGTTCTAAAGAGGGTGCGTCTACCAAAAGCAGATTTTGTAACAATAGCACCAGCTGCTCCTGATCGACACTTCATTTCAACGCGATTAGCACTCGAAGGTAAAGGGAATTCTCTCAAGCAACAAATCAAAACAAATGAAGCCGCAAAAGTTGTCCCAAAACCAGTATAGCAAACTATCGCGTTGTGCAAGCGATGAGGGGTTTTTAAGTGAAATCATGAATATGCCGGGTGTCCCAGAAAAAAGGTAATAGATTTGATCAGGGGTAGCGATAAGAATTTAGCTTGAATCAATCGGAAATAATTTCAAAGCCACTCCTCAATAGTTAACTTGAAGATAGATACCTTGTTTGTTGGTATTGGTGCTTTGAGAGTTCCCCTAAACAACGCGTTTGCAGCTTAGGCCAAAACCCAAAAGCTCTGGTTTGGATGTGAAGGCAAATTTGAAGTTTCAAGATTAATATTTCAACAATCTACAAACAAGGCATCTATCTTAAAGTTAACTATTGAGGATTAGTTTAAAAATTGTTTCTGATTGATTCAAGCTAAATTCTTATCGCTACGCCTGATCAAATCTGTTACTATTTTTCTGGGACACCCGGTATATCTAAAGAAGAAGGATAGATCAAAAGATCTGTCTCGCGGAGTTTATCCATCGCTGCTTGAAGCGGTTGATAGGACGATCTATTTTCCAAAATTTAATTTGATCTTTCGTGCACACCTCAAAAAGGAAATTTTAACATTATATACTTGAATCTTCGAATTTTGGTAATTTTTCAAATGCCGATACATCATTATGGGATACATCATTTTGGGACGCCCAGTAGCAGGGCATGAAAACCCACCTGACAATGTGACCGGGCGGTCGCAGGAAGTTTCAGTTCATAACGTCCTGCAGGAAATTTTTAACAACATCCTTTTTCATATAACATGTTCTGTTTCTAATTTTTTCAAAATAAGGAAAACAACTAATGAAGTCAAGCAAAATGTTACCTAGCATAGATTGCATCTCAATTACAATTTGTATTCATATTGTATGAAACAAATACAAGATCAGTGAAGAACTGGATTTTTGCTGACGCCTTTTTGAAATCATAAATGGTTTCTTTGATGGGTCCCAACTTCATACAAAGTTATTTTTCTTGATGCCTGAAGTGCATTTACATGAAACCTGTTACACATTATTGCATAGTTATCTTTAGATATGGAACATAAAGCTGGATATTTTCACTTTTCTATTCTTGCAGGAAATTTAAGAATCGATTTTTTTCTGGTCGCAGGAAGGAAAATATATTATCATGCCCTGCCCAGTAGATAAAACCATTTATGCATTCTACCATTGATAAAAAGATAAACCCTGTGGCAGATTCCTTAAAATTAACAAAACCTAGAAATTTATTTCTCGTGGAATATGCACCTCTTGAATATCAGCTGAGAATTCATCAAATGCAATTTCACCAGCATTCTTCTGTTTGAAGTAATCGAAGAAAATTGCTCTACAAGTAAAAGAAAATAATTTTAAAGAACATAACATAATGATCTGTCCACAGAGAAGAACTTCTCATAGCAAACTTTATAAAAACAATAAGATATATTCTTCAGTGTCCACATTTGCGCATCTCTCCTTGCAAGACATGTATATATTACACACATAAAATTTTGTTGGCGATAGTAGAATACCCCAATTATTAAAAACATTTGAAAATTCCCTACAATCAAAACGAATTTTTTCAAAATGTTTTGGTAATTAAAAGACACATTGTCAACTTAACAGAGGTAAAATTAAGTGACGGTCATCTATGGCATATGAACACAAATATTTATTGCCTCCAAAAGAACTTTTCCTGAAAAGATTAAAAAACACCCTGTAGAACGTCTGAGCAGTAGTACGGAGGATATTCAGTAAGGCAGAGGCTGTTCAGTGCGATGGAGGGATAGCATCATGTCGTTGGAGGGATACCATGCAGTAAGACGGAGGCCATTCAATTATTCGGAGGAGCCTCCGCACTACTGCACAGACGTACTACAGGGTGAAAAAGGAATTTCATGACAAAACTTATGGCAATGCTTACAGAACTGATTTTGGCGCTCCTTCACTGTTATCACCTCCCTCTCCTTCCCCGTAAGCTTTTTCACCTGCATCCATAAATTTGAATTTATCCAATGTTGCTTCACTTGGAGACATGGTGCAATCTTTTGGCCAATAAGAATCATTTCTATACCACCACACATTCACAGCCATATTTGTTTTGTTCTCGTTTGCAAAAGATGTCACTTGGTGAAACCTACATGAAGTATAGAATATATCAGAGGTTGAGACTGTGGGAGTACGGAAGCACCCAGGAATATTTCTATTCTTATTAATATTGCGAGTCTTTTGCGAGTCGGTGGCTCTCTGGGTGCCACTTTGAGGACGGGTGGTACATGATTCACCTGGTAGTTTTTGTTTCTTTCCATGTCATGGCCACTTGGTAGTCATAGTCTGTTGCTCCTCGTGGGATCGTCCTTGTAGTGTTTTTCGTGAGTAGTTTGTAGGTGGTGTAATTTGTCTAGTAAATTTTTAATGGAATATGGAATACATAAATATATACAGTATAAAAAATTTCCCAACAGAGTTAGGACCACAGAAAATTGTCTTCCTATTAAAATATTGGCTAGTCTGCACTTTAGCGGACCAGCTTTCAATGTTGGCAAGTTATGTGTTATGGGGCAAGGGTTAGGGTTAAGTTTTGGAAAAGGGGTTTTTAGGGTAAGTTAGGGCTAGTTAGGGCTAGTTAAGTTAGGGTAAGTTAGGGTAAGGTAGGGTTTAGTTAGGGTTAGTAGGGTATTTGATCAAATACGTTCCCTAGAGATATGACATCAAGCTGGTCTGCTAAAGTGCAGTCGTCCCAAAATATTTGCTATATCATTCATAAATGTCATCTTCAAAGTAATACAACCAAGCATGGATCAATAGTAGTGTGCGCTGTTGCTTGTAACAAAAAAGATTTATGTTTACTGTATATGCTGTCCGGTGAATCTATTTAAAAAAATTTTACCGCAGGAAAATTTCCCCTTGAAATGTGAGCTCAATGGGAGTTAAACATTTTCTCAGCCACTGGAATATATTTATAGAATAAATCATCATATGCTTCCTTTCATAATGATATTTAATACAGATTTTCAAAAATACAGGAGCACTTCATTTTACAACATATTTTTGAAGATTTCACAGATGAAATGAAATAAGTTTTCTGATAAATGTTCTTATAATGTACTTACCATTGAAATGGGATATATAAGCAATCTCCCTCCTCCATATTTGCCTCCCAATATTCAACTTTACCAAGGCCAGGGTNCATGGGGTAAGGGTCAGGGTTAGGTTTTGGAAAAGGGATTTAGGGTAAGTTAGGGCTAGTTAGGGCTAGTTAAGTTAGGGTAAGTTAGGGTAAGGTAGCTAGGGTTTAGTTAGGGTTAGTAGGGTATTTGATCAAATACGTTCCCTAGAGATATGACATCAAGCTGGTCTGCTAAAGTGCAGTCGTCCCAAAATATTTGCTTTATCATTCATAAATGTCATCTTCAAAGTAATACAACCAAGCATGGATCAATAGTAGTGTGCGCTGTTGCTTGTAACAAAAAAGATTTATGTTTACTATATATGCTGTCCGGTGAATCTTTTTAAAAAAATTTTACCGCAGGAAAATTTCCCCTTGAAATGTGAGCTCAATGGGAGTTAAACATTTTCTCAGCCACTGGAATATATTTATAGAATAAATCATCATATGCTTCCTTTCATAATGATATTTAATACAGATTTTCAAAAATACAGGAGCACTTCATTTTACAACATATTTTTGAAGATTTCACAGATGAAATGAAATAAGTTTTCTGATAAATGTTCTTATAATGTACTTACCATTGAAATGGGATATATAAGCAATCTCCCTCCTCCATATTTGCCTCCCAATATTCAACTTTACCAAGGCCAGGGTACTTTGTAAAATCAACCCTAAAATAGAAGATAGTCATAATGGAATCTAAATAAATAACATTTCCAATAAAGGAAAATGTTTCTTAGTTGAACAACACCTTCATTCATATTTTTCCAACAACAAGACTCCTCAAAAATAAGAAATTACTCCTTTAAAAAATCACAAAAACTCAATTATCAAACCTATCATAAAATTTCCTTTTCGATTTCTTTTGTCAATGACCCAAAAATATTTAAAGATGATAAAATGTTTGTTTTCAATACTAGAGGTTAAAAAATTACATGATGAAAAACCTTATTTTGAGCTATATATATAGATATACTTATAAAGAAAAATAGCCAATCTTACCAAAGAGCCAACATTTTCAGATTCTTTATTATCCTTGAAGTCTCTAATGATGCGTGCATTTCTTTCTGTCATTCATGAACAGATTAAAAGCTTGAAATGCACAAAGAAATTGATCTGATAATCATCAGTGCTTTTTCGCAGTATGATTCAAAACCAGTCAGCCCTATAAACAGCCAAATTAAATTTGCTAATTTTTAAACTGATTACAAGATCAGCTATATCCCAGAAAATAATTTTGTCCTTGATCTACTTGCCAAAAAAAGAAATTTGAAGATTGGACTTGTAATCAAACTTTGATGATTTTTCAAACAGGAGTACCTTTCTTTGGGGCACCTGGTATATGGTATGTTATTTTACTTACTTGTCGACATCCACAGCCGAGTATCCATTTGGACGATCGATAACAACCTGGGAATTGAAAGAGGAAAAATGGTTGAGCTTAAATCAAAACATAAAAATTCTACTATGGGATGCTCTTGTACTCATTAATAAAGCCTGGTTTCCATAGGATCGTTCATGTCGTTCCTGTCGCTGAAAAAACGTAAGCGACCATAGCGACACAAACGATTTGATGGAAACTAGCAATTTTTTCTGCCAGCGATCGTAGTGACGCTTTCTATCTCAGCGACGCGCGCGACTGTCGGCGATCAACATTTTTTAATTGAAACTACTTTTCAAAAAGTCAGCGATCCCAGCACCATTTGAAACCATTCGATCACTCCTGTCATTCGCTTCGCTGAAAAATTACCAGCGACAGGAACGACAGGAATGATCATATGGAAACAAGGCTTAAATAATACTCATTAGCAAACACAGTTAGTAAAGACGTCTCGTCTCAATGTTCAAATACATTAGAAAGATAAGAATATTAGGTATAAATATAACACTCTTTAAAATTGCTCACAATGTGCCTGAGATAAGTTACGAAAAAGAGGTATACAGACCTCTTTTTTAAATTTTGGGTATTCTGCGATCAGCAATCTTTTTGATCCACGGTACAAGCAATTTATATTTTCAAATGAATCCTGATGCAGAACTGATTTTGTACCACCAGAGCTGTACCACATCAGCTGCAAAGGGACAAAGGCAGGGTGTATACAAGTGCAAGAAAAGGATAAGCGAAACATTAGCATATAAATCATAATAAGAATTCTTCACAACTCATGATCTCAAGGGCTAAAAATTCTTTCAATCAGAAAAAAGTCCTCGAGGTATGAAAGAATTACTCCTTAGTCGTAAGGAATACTCTTCAGCACCAAAAGAATTTATGGTCTTTTTGAAAAATGGACCTTTCTGCAAGAATTCTTGTTGCACTTCTAGAGTAAAAATTTTTTTGATTTCAACACACTTTCGACTTACCATCATAGACAATTTATCTTTAATATTATTGCATCTGATTGCAGGGGGTAGCAGAAATTGATTCCTGCAAGAGAATGATTGTCAATTATTTATAAAACAAAATANGATCCACGGTACAAGCAATTTATATTTTCAAATGAATCCTGATGCAGAACTGATTTTGTACCACCAGAGCTGTACCACATCAGCTGCAAAGGGACAAAGGCAGGGTGTATACAAGTGCAAGAAAAGGATAAGCGAAACATTAGCATATAAATCATAATAAGAATTCTTCACAACTCATGATCTCAAGGGCTAAAAATTCTTTCAATCAGAAAAAAGTCCTCGAGGTATGAAAGAATTACTCCTTAGTCGTAAGGAATACTCTTCAGCACCAAAAGAATTTATGGTCTTTTTGAAAAATGGACCTTTCTGCAAGAATTCTTGTTGCACTTCTAGAGTAAAAATTTTTTTGATTTCAACACACTTTCGACTTACCATCATAGACAATTTATCTTTAATATTATTGCATCTGATTGCAGGGGGTAGCAGAAATTGATTCCTGCAAGAGAATGATTGTCAATTATTTATAAAACAAAATAAAATGTCTTCGTTTAATAACCACAGAATAACATTTTCAATATACAGGATAAATCAGAAAAAATGCCTGCCGATCGCTGTTTCCTGAATACCAAAATAATAATTATTTAAATAATTTTAATTATTTGATTTCAAAAATAATTTCTAATATCGAATTTGATAGCTGACATGCTCAATTAATTTTAGAATTTTACCTGGCTGAAATCGGCCACTTCGTTCTGATTTCATAAAAGGGATTTTCTCAAGAAAGCCTCTTCAAAAAACCTTGAAAAACAGCCTAGAATCACGATGCTTTACAGCAATGACTTGAACACGTTTTATCAAGTGTTATCCCTTTGGGAGAATGAAAAGGTGATCCCCATTAATGTAACAAATTTATTCATGTGGATTCCACCCCCCCCCCCCCCCACAGGATAACACGTGCTAAAACGTGTTCAAGTCATTGCTGTGAGGCAGGAAAACCGACGAAACTTGATCACCATTTTTAGCCGTTTTTTTAGACTTTTTAAAGGAGCATTCTTGANATTATGAAGGATTTTCTCAAAAAAGCCTCTTCAAAAAACCTTGAAAAAAGCCTAGAATCACGATGCTTTACAGCAATGACTTGAACACGTTTTATCAAGTGTTATCCCTTTGGGAGAATGAAAAGGTGATCCCCATTAATGTAACAAATTTATTCATGTGGATTCCACCCCCCCCCCCCCCAACAGGATAACACGTGCTAAAACGTGTTCAAGTCATTGCTGTGAGGCAGGAAAACCGACGAAACTTGATCACCATTTTTAGCCGTTTTTTTAGACTTTTTAAAGGAGCATTCTTGAGAAAATCTCCCATAACTACAGAAAGGAGTGACCGATTTCAGTTGGGTAGATTTCAATATCCAATAAACATCTCAGCTATTAAACAAGACATTTTCAATATTATTGCTTTGATATTCAGAGAGCAGTATTTTTTGAAATGCCATGCATTTTTTTTACTCATCTGGTATCAGGGGCGGCTGGGAGCCAAATATTTTAGGTATTCGTTTTGCATGAATTGCTCAAAAGCTAAATGTTAACAATTTATTGTTAACCAATCCAGCTGGGGGTATGGAGGGCGCTGTCAGCCCCCCATTGGGGTCCAGGGGCGAAGCCCCTGGAAAGAATTGCATTTTGTGACAATTACATCCCTGGATTTTCTCTAAATAGCAGGAAAAAGTGCATCTTGAACTTAATTTCAATTTTGATTTTGATGTTAAATAGATAAAACATTAAAGACCCGTTGTCAACCAACAAAGCAGCCCCTGTATTTTATGGAGCCTTCCTCTTGTTTGTCAACATCGCGCCTGTGTAGGAACATATTTTCTGTGTCAGAAAATAAATATTGCGCAGCTACGTTCTCTGATCGCGTTCTCTGACTGCGATATACGACTAAAATAACGTAGATAATGATCTATTTATTTTAAACACAGTAGGGGATTAGGCGATGCGTTGTTAACCCTAAACTTAGAAAACCAATGACAATAGAACAATATGTTTTCCTACTAATGTTCTCTGCTAATCCTGTTTAGTATCTTTCAATGATTGGCATTGAAAGGTTAGAGGTCATGTCCTTACACATGCTCAAAGGAGGCCACTGTTTGTCAACACTAATTTGACAACACTGGATTTGTTGGTTGACAACGGGTCTTTAAATTTGCTCTTTTTCATGAAGACAACAGAAAGTATGAGCCTTTTTACCTGTCCAAATGCTTCCTAGGAACTTGAGTACTATTATCAGTGTGAGGCTGCGAAGAAAATTTATTTCTATTTGACTTGAGGGTGATGAGCCCCTCAATGCAAGCTTTAGTACAAAACGACTATTGTCTCAAAAATATTGAAACGAACTCATCATTGAGTGGTATTAACTATGTTTGTCTTTGTAGCATGGAACAAGAAAGTGCACAAAAAGAGGAAGTTTGCCGACAGAGAATCTACATTCGATTCAGGTAAATTTTTGCATCGAATTTAACTTTAAA
>REGM01000298.1:326064-347597 GCA_004194415.1 Aurelia aurita
ATAGATACCTCGTTTGTTGGTATTGGTGCTTTGAGAGCAGAGATATTGATCTTGATAGCTCAAATTTGTACCCACGTGCAAACCAGAGCTTTTGCCTTTTGGCCTAAGCAAATTCTTGATGCATCTCGAAATTAAAAACTGAAATTAAAGAACAATAAAAAAACTGCCCATTGGGTGACTGGGGGATGATTTTTGGCAAACAGAATGTAAAAAGATGTAATATTTTTCAAATTTTATGAAGGATATCATTGATTTATTCGCTGTGCCTCAAGAATTTGCTATTAAGATCAATATCTCTGCTCTCAAAGCACCAATACCAACAAACGAGGTATCTATAATATTCAAGTTAACTATCGAGGAACATTTTGAGAGTGATTAGCCATCGATCAAAGCTATATTCACATTGCTGGAGCCAACCAAATCCGTTACCTTTTTTTTGGGACACCCGGTAGTATATCGAATCTTAATCTTCCTCTAATGTGAAAAGCAAATGCTGCGAAAAGACAACTTGATTTTGAAATGCTCTCTAATGTGCTGTTGATATAATGTACTTCTAATGAATGTTCCTGACAATAAATTTGACAATGCGTGCTTTCAGTTACCCGCTCCTTCTGCTTGCTGATTGCAAAAAAAACGAGCCTAACTGCGTTCTTTCGTTGGCTCTTTCGCTTTATTTCATCAGGCAACCTCTTTTGATAAAGAGTCTGCCAGTTCGCCATATCTAGACATGTGATTGAAAATGATTAGTTAAACAGCTCCCCTAAACAAGGATAGATTTTTAACAATATCATCCGTTTGTTTTCATTGACACGCCAATTCAAAGCGATTAGAGATCGCAGACAAAGGAAATTCTCTCAAGCAACAGATCAAAACAAATAAAGCCATAAAAGATGCCCTGAAACCAAGAAGGGTAACAATCATGTTCAGTGGCGGATACTTTACCAAATATTGGAGGGGGTGAAGCTATTGCTTCAGTTAAAATGCATTGTTTATTTCAATTGTTTTCAAACAAACTGTCTTTGTTTTACCAAACATTGGGAGGTGACCGCACCCCCTCACCCCCTAGTGTCCGCCACTGATCGTGTTGTGCACATGAAAATGAGTTTGTTAAAAGATGACATGAGCATATATCGAAAGAAGAAGGATAGATCTAACTATCTGTCTTGTGGATTCTATAAAGTTCTTTGTTATACCCTAAATATACCAGAATTGTAATGCCTTTCGCTCAGTTTCTGAAATGCAAAATCCGAATATAATAAAATAAACATTATATACCTTAATTTTTCAGGTACGTCTGTGACCGCATAAATATCATCTTTCCTAAATGTCTCAATGAACTTCTTGATGGTTCTTTTCTCCATATCACCAGATCTTGTTTCTTTCTTTCCGACTTCAACATCAAATTCCATTTCTTCCGACTGCGGATGATTCACCAAGTAATCATCTGTCCACAAATCAAATGCTGGAGACAATTTTGCTCCACCTTTGAAGATGACTGCCTTCTTAGGTTTTGTGTGAACATAATTTTTGAAGAAATCTAAAACGAAGCAAACAAAACTGATTAAATCTTGGAAATCCCTGACATTGCGTCATTAAAAAACAAAGGAACAAAGATTTGCATCATTCATCTTCACACTCCAAATTCTGCAGTAAAAATTTTTTGTGAATCGTTCTAAGTTTTAGTTCTTCAGGACAGGAAGGTTTTCTTTGGCCAAACCAGATTACTTTGTGTTATGCTGCAGATCTTTAGCATGTGGGAGTGGACAATTTGGTGTTTGCTGTCAACCACTTGTTCCTTTCAAATCATTGTGAGGGGCAGTGGCAGCACCAGCCACCAACGACTGGGAGGACAAATGCAAGTGGGGATCCGGTAAGATACGCCCTTATTTGTCCTCAAAATTCAGGATCTTACTACCTAGCCCCTCCTTTGACAATTTCTCTACAGATTTGGACGAATTGGAAAATGACTTTGGAGAGTAGTGGGGGGGACGAGCCCCCCTTGTGGTGCCGCCACAGTTGAGGGGTGTATGTACAGTATCACTCTTTCAAAAGAGCAAAGAGGATTTTTGAAAACAATACAATTTCTGCGGAATTTTTTTCTTGAAAACAAAAGGGCCTTTGCCAAAGGCAGCCATACGAGATTTTATGCCCCATGAATAAGTTGCCTTTTTGAATTTTTCTGTCATTGCTACAAGAGAATTTTAATATTGGTATAAAATTGTTGGGATGAAACAAAACACATTTTCCATATCACATGGATTTTTGTAGTTGTACATATGAACATTTGATAATGATTGTCTGTTCACTCAACTCACGGACAAATTTAGAAACTTGGTTCATTAACCACAGCACTACTTATTTCCTGGTGTTTCATGTTTGAGGGGTCGGGTCCCAGTGGACACTGTTCTTGTATTATTATTATCATTACATTTATTTGTTAATGTAGGTAATTTAAAAAATGGCAGCACACGTAGTGCTGATCCAGACTGTAAAGTTTTACTTCTGCGCAGGGAATTTGCGCAGATTCTTTTGTTTTGAAACAATAGGCTATTGCTTTCATAAAGAATGCACGGGCGTTGTTCCCCGCGAAAGGTAAAATTTTCAGTCTGGGTACTGATGTGGACCTGCTCTCTAAAAATTTACAATTTGTAGAATTATTAAAGCAAAACTTATAACATATTTTGTGGAGGACTTAAAGTTAAAGTTAAAGAAATAAAAAATAACCTCTAGAATCACAAAAGAGCATTTTTCTCAAAAACTTCTTTTATTGAAGTTTAAAGGAAAAGGGGCATACAGCAGGCTAAATGATTCAGACCAAAAACTGAGAATTGTTGACGAGTTGAGCTGTAAAGTAGCAACCTTGCAATCATGCTGGCAATCAATTTTCATGCATACGAGATCTTGAAATCAACCTGATAGAAATGATAGTGTAATCTAATCCGACCCGACTGTGACAGTGTGTGATGTGTCATCATTCATCGATGATCTTTCAAGTCTCTGCCTCCCAAAATTTTGTTTTTGTTAACTGCTTTCCTTAATATAGCCAGATAAGTTATCTCTTGACCTCTTTTCAAAGGCTCTTGAATCTAATATTAAACAGGCAAATCTTGACTTTTTAAAATTTTCAACTGACCAGGACGGCACTGACTTAGCTCTCTCGGCAGTAAACGACTTAATAATAACTAGTGCCAATCAAACTATGCGGAAGAAAAGTATTCATGAAAAAATAAAAACTCCATCAATAAACAAACAAGCCTGGTTTGATAACGAATGTAGATCTAAAAAAAGTAAACTTAACAGAGCAAAAAGCAAATTCAAGCTAATCCTTTTAGTCGAGAGGCTATCAATAATTTTCTATCAATCAGAAAGAAATACAAGTCATGTCTAAGAAAATCCGAGAATAGATTCAAATCACAGTTAACTGACAGGCTAATGGAATTGGGGGATAAAAACCCCAAAGAATATTGGAGAATGGTTAATAAAATGAGATCTTATGGTAAAGATAAACCCGATAGTGCTGATAATATTACCCCAGACAAATGGACAAGCCACTTTAAAAATCTCTTGAGAAAGGAAGATATTAGCAATGAGGAGATTTCAGCCCCTAACCCAGCAATTTTTACTGAACTTGATTTTCGTATAAACGAAAATGAAATTACAGAAGCTATTAATTGTCTCAAACGAAACAAGTCCCCTGGGGTTGATAACATCCTTAACGAGTTCTTAATAGCAGGTAAGAAAATGTTAGTTGAGCCTCTACTTCTTTTATTTAACAGAATTTTCGGTACGGCAACCTACCCTGAGCAATGGAGGATAAATTTGTTAAAACCGATCCACAAGAAAGGAGATTTATACGAGACTGGTAATTACAGAGGAATTGCTATTAGCTCCTGCCTTAGTAAACTGTTTAGCTATGTCTTACTAAAGAGACTACAAAAATTCACTGATCAAAATAAACTGTTGTCGGAAAACCAAATTGGCTTTTCTAAAGGAAAACGCACAGCCGACCATATTTTCGTTCTAAGAACGATCATTGATAAGTTTGTTCGAAGAGAGAAAGGTCACCTTTATGTTGCATTTATTGACTTCCAAAAGGCATACGATTCTGTTAACCGCAGTCTACTATTCAAACGCCTTAAATCTTTGGATGTTGGTAGCATATTCTTTCAAATGATAAAGTCAATGTATGAAAAGGTTGGCTATGGAATTAAGCTACAAGGAAAGTACACGGATACTATAGACAGCAATTTAGGTCTTAAACAAGGATGTGTGCTTAGTCCTCTCCTTTTTAATTTGTTTATAGATGATATGAAGAACTATTTTAGTGACAATGCTGACCCTATAGACTTAAGGGGGAAACAAATCTCACATCTGCTATATGCGGATGACCTTATTTTAATGTCAAGGACACACGAAGGCCTTCAAACCTGTCTAAATAATTTGTCTAAGTTCTGTAATAAATTTCAACTTGATGTTAACATTGGTAAATGTAAGACAATGGTTTTCAACAGAAGTGGTAAAGTCTTGAAAGGGCATGATTTCCATTATGAGGATAAAAAATTAGATTTAGTACAAGATTTCACTTATCTTGGTATCGACATTACAGCCAGTGGCTCTTTCTCCAAAGCTGTTTCAAGTCTGACAGACAAGGCAAATAAGGCAATGTACCCTTTAATAGATACAATTTTTAAATTTAATCTTAACATAACACATTCTCTTGATTTGTTCTCTAAATTGATCAAACCGATCCTTCTATATGGTTCCGAAATATGGTCTGTATTCTCGAATCACCAACTTGATTCTATCTCTCAGGAGAAAACTAATATATTTAATTACTTCCTAAAGTCTAAAATCGAAAAACCAAATCTAAAGTTTTGTAAAACATTACTTGGAGTAAAGAGAAATTGCTCTTCACTAGCAGTTTTAGGCGAGCTTGGCCAATTCCCTATCCTTATATCGGGGATCACGCAGCTGATTAAATTTTGGCATAGAGTTGCGCACATGGATGCTGATTCACTATTGGGACTAGCTTACGAAACCGAAGCCAATTGTTCTAATCCCTCAAACTGGCTGTCGTCCATCAGAATCGTTTTGAAGACCTTGGGTATGCACAGGGTATTTGAAAACCCTACATCATTCAGTACTAGTTATGTCAGTAAAATTTGCAAGCAAAAATTGCGGAGTTCATTTAGTAACTTTTGGAAAGGTGAAATAGAGCTAGCTAATACAGATAGTCCACGAAATCGAAAACTTCGAACGTATAAGCTCTTTAAGAATAAATTTGAAATTGAAAAGTATTTGACCCTGTTAACCGATTTTAAGTCAAGAAAAACCCTAGCAAAATTCAGGTGCAGTGACCACAAGCTCCTAGTTGAGACAGGAAGACACGCAGGTCTCCAGTTAACTGAACGAAAATGTCAAATGTGTAGCCTTGATGAAATCGAAGACGAAATACATTTTCTCTGCGTGTGTCCAGCCTATGAAGACCAAAGAAATTTGTTATTTCAAATTGCAAAGCCCCCTGCGGGGGTGCACTCGGAAGAAATTTTTAAAAATATCTTTTCAAATACAGATATTACGGTGATTAACGCTCTTTATAAATTCATCTCTAACCATGGTACAAGCAGCCAAAGTACAACCGTGGATAATCCAAACTCCTAAGCTATTGCTGTTCTTGCTTTTATTGACGTTTTTGTTTTTAGATTTTTGTTCTTGTTGTTTGTTATTTGATTGTTAGTAGTTTAAGTTTTGTTTAGCCACCATGCTTGTAAAAGTAGTGTATTATGGCATTTAATAATAATAATAATATAAGCTCTAATTTTATTTCTTGGTAAATTGGTAAATCCATTTCTAAATATTTTTAATTCTTACCATCAGGTTCTGGAAATCCTTGAAACTCCTCAATTTTCTTGATAGGCCGCCCCGTTCCCAGTGGTTGAAGATGTCCTGGCCATGATGAAGGGTCTTCAGTGAGAGATGCATCACTTATTAAAGTGCCTAATGAGAAAATAAATATTAATACACTAAATAAAGACATAGTAGCCATCGTTTTGGCCTTTAATTGCTAATAAATTGTGTTCTTGCTTCGTTCCCCTCTGCCACTACTACTGTCAGCTACAAAATGTGAAGAGGAAGTTTTCTTTTCGGTTTATAATATAAAACTCTATTGAATTGAATTGCAAAGTCTTCCTCATTCTTTACATCACAGGGAAACAAGAGATATGGTATGATGAATTCTGTGCATTCCAGCACGTAAGATCAAAGGCACTGACAGGTGTCTCACGGACGCAAGGACACTTACAATTTCCTTAGTTTGAACTTGAATCAGCGATGTGTGGCAAAACATTCTTAATTTGGGATAAAAATTTCAGTGTTTGGTACAAAACAAAACTTTTCTGTTTCCTCTTTACATTTTTGGATGCTAAAATTATGACGTTTTAGGAAAATTTCTACACTAGGTACTGGTACCCAGGGTAGAAAATTTCATATCCCGTAAATTGTTACTAATTCAATGACAATCCACGGGATATGAAAATTTCATATCCCGTAATTTGTCACTAATTAAATGACAATCCACGGGATATTTTTAACTTTTTCTAGGTCAAGGGAAAATGTTTCTTTCGTGCAGGAACAATAACGGTGTATAGAGATTTTATATAAACCACACCGTTATCGTTACAATTTGAGTACGGTTTACAGCCAAAATAGGAAAATTCTCAACTTTTTCCAGGTCAAGGGATGTCACGAAGTCGCAGCTGCTCGTTTTTAGGGTCCGGTAAATAAGAAGCATCTATTAGTCTTCTCAGCAAAATATATACATAACAGGCTACTTTTTACAAAGCTAAACGTTTGACTTTCCAACGACTACATCTTCCTTGTCTATTCTCTAGACCAGTTCTTTTCTGTCCTTCGGTCGCCTTCTCTCCGCTACGCCCACTTCTTACAAAAACAAAAGCATGGAAAACAAAAGAAATACTGCCAATAAAATACGTCACGGGAAAATGTGCCTCTCGTGCAGTAACGATAACGGTGTACAGAGATTTTATACACACCGTTATCGTTACAATACGAGTACGGTTTACAGACAAAATAGGAACATCTTCAACTTTTTTCGAGGTCAAGGGAAAATGTGGCTCTCGTGCAGTAACGATAACTCTGTATAGAGATTTTATACACACCTTTATCGTTACAATGTGAGTAAGGTTTAGACAGAGCCAAAATCGGAAAATTTTGGGTATATTTTAATGAAAATCCACGGGATATGAAATTGTCATATCCCGTAAATTGTCACTATTTTAACTACCCGTTTGAAGTGTATTAGAAATTGGAAAGAAAAACGTCGAAATTATTTTTGCTCAAATTTAAAGATTTGTAGGAGCCTTAGAGGCTGTCCTAACGCATTTGGAAGGAATCAAACAAAATATTACAGATAGTTATTCGAGAATAAAGTTGCAATGATATCAATGCCATAATTGCTTCGAATTTATCTTGTAGAAGTTTTTTATCTTAGAGCTCGCTGCACTAGAGATTCCAAAATTTTGCTGTACTCGTTTTGCATCGTACATAAAAAGAATATGTACCCTCTCTCGCAAAGTGGTCAAAATTTGCAAATTTTAAGTGTAAGTAAGTACTGATTAGTTCATATCACACTTTCGGTACTCCAGGGTACTCCTACCAGTTTTGAAAGATTTTGCTGAAACTTCTACTTCTAGCATGTCCAATTTTTGGTCAACAAAATATATTTCGGCAAGAATTTTGCCCAATATTAACACGACGACGACAAGCTTCAGTTCTAAATAAAAGTTTCGCGTCAGAAGCGGGAAAAAATTAATGACCAAACAATTTGCTTTCATCTAGAAAATATTCATCTAAATTGAGAAGTATCTATGAAACTACAAAATAACCAACAAAACATTGAGTCATCAATTTATTAGTTAATTAAATAACACAAGGACCTAAGTATAAAGACTAAACTTATCCAAAATATTTCTATACAGCATCAATGATGTCTATGTACAAATCGTCCTTCTCCAATGTTTCATGATCTTATATTTCTAATGTATTCGAGCTCTTTAAAATCATCCAATGATCATTTCACATCTTTGATGAATCAAGAATTGAAACATTTTCGTCTCGTGGTATTCGGCCCGTGACAGGCGTGATTAATTTCATCCCATCTTTTCAGGATGTGTAATTAGACAACGGGATAGCTTGCTTTCGTTGCAATACCGCACTGGTTGGCCATGTTCCTTGACATCTTGATGTATCCTTGTTCACCCCAGGTTGTTCCCCAGCTGAAATGAGAAAAAATGTTCCAATTAAACACGGCTCGGTGGACCATGTATCTAAATAAATAATTAAAAATACTTTTTCGTTTTAAGAAATACTGTAAACGTTTCGCTTAAAATTTCAAAAATGAAAAATGTGCAAATTGCTGACTTAAGCATTCGTGTGGTGAAATTAGATTGGCTCCCAAGCATGCATTTATCTATAGAAAACTTTCAAGATTGTTGTGAGCAGTTTGTACAGACAATGGATGTATTTCCTTTCAAATGTTTCGCTCAAATTTCGTTTGCCTTACAGATCCTATTGTATAAGAAATGAATTCATGCCCTTCACAAAACTTTCATATGTTTGTTAGCTGGCACAATTTTTGCGAGGTTTTTGTTCTGTTAAAACATCTCGAAGATACAAGTTGTTGTAAAGGACTCTAGCTTTACAAAGTTATCTTTCAAAATTCAAAAGAAAGATGGAATGTCGAGAGAAGTAAATTTACCTGTTTTTGACGAGCCAATAAGCTCTGCCATTTTCAGTTCCATATCCAACTACGAGGACAGCATGGTCCAAATTTCGGAGACCATTACCACAACTTGGTTCATAATAAACACCAGTTTTGTATGACTGGAATGATGGATGGGTAGCATCGATAGCAACGGAAATTGGACCAATGGTAGCAACAGCGGCTTGGAGGGCTTGTTCACTACCACTTGCAATATCAACAAAACCTGTGTCTGTAGCAGCAACATATTGGGCACGGAAATAACAGTAACCAAGTTCCTGCAACAAACAAACACAGTAAAGGGGGCTGTTGAATCTACAGGCTTCGTGGAATCCTAGGGGGAGATCTAATTAGCTGTGGTGCTGTGATGAGGGCTTGGGGAACGAGTCCCCCTAACTTCTCCTTTCCAAAGGCTGGATATCCAATTTGTCGAAATCCACGGAGAAAGTGTTGCAGTAGGGTCTACAATCCTCGACAAAACCTCTTGTCACAAACCACGTTTTTTAGACTTTTTCGACAAAAAATCGCAATAGTTACTATTTTAGCTGAAATATTTACAGAACCCCCCTCCCCCCCAAGTCAATGTTGTTTTTCTTGACTCTGGACACTTGTTGCATGATATGGTCCAAGTTAGAGAAATAATCAACATTGACTTGGGGGGGGGGAGGGGGGTTTTATGCTCTGTACATAATTTTTCCTGTTTTGTGACAAGGGTTTTNGGCTACGCCCACTTCTTACAAAAACAAAAGCATAGAAAACAAAAGAAATACTGCCAATAAAATACGTCACGGGAACATGTGCCTCTCGTGCAGTAACGATAACGGTGTACAGAGATTTGATACACACCGTTATCGTTACAATACGAGTACGGTTTACAGACAAAATAGGAACATCTTCAACTATTTTCGAGGTCAAGGGAAAATGTGGCTCTCGTGCAGTAACGATAACTCTGTATAGAGATTTCATACACACCTTTATCGTTACAATGTGAGTAAGGTTTAGACAGAACCAAAATCGGAAAATTTTGGGTATATTTTAATGAACATCCACAGGATATGAAATTGTCATATCCCGTAAATTGTCACTATTTTAACTACCCGTTTGAAGTGTATTAGAAATTGGAAAGAAAAACGTCGAAATCATTTTTGCTCAAATTTAAAGACTTTTAGGAGCCTTAGAAGCTGTCCTAACGCATTTGGAAGGAATCAAACAAAATATTACAGATAGTCATTCGAGAATAAAGTTGCAATGATATCAATGCCATAATTGCTTCGAATTTATCTTGTAGAAGTTTTTTATCTTAGAGCTCGCTGTACTAGAGATTCCAAAATTTTGCTGTACTCGTTTTGCATCGTACATAAAAAAGAATATGTACCCTCTCTCGAAAAGTGGTCAAAATTTGCAAATTTTAAGGGTAAGTAAGTGCTGATTAGTTCATATCACACTTTCGGTACTCCAGGGTACTCCTACCAGTTTTGAAGATAAATTGTTTTCTGTTTTGGCCCAACAAAAATTATTTTGTCACATGACCTATCAGATTTTGCTGAAACTTCTACTTCTAGCATGTCCAATTTTTGGTCAACAAAATATATTTCGGCAAGAATTTTGCCCAATATTAACACGACGACGACAAGCTTCAGTTCTAAATAAAAGTTTCGCGTCAGAAGCGGGAAAAAATTAATGACCAAACAATCTAGAAAATATTCATCTAAATTGATAAGTATCTATGAAACTACAAAATAACCAACAAAACATTGAGTCATCAATTTATTAGTTAATTAAATAACACAAGGACCTAAGTATAAAGACTAAACTTATCCAAAATATTTCTATACAGCATCAATGATGTCTATGTACAAATCGTCCTTCTCCAATGTTTCATGATCTTATATTTTTAATGTATTCGAGCTATTTAAAATCATCCAATGATTATTTCACATCTTTGATGAATCAAGAATTGAAACATTTTCGTCTCGTGGTATTCGGCCCGTGGCAGGCGTGATTAATTTCATCCCATCTTTTCAGGATGTGTAATTAGACAACGGGATAGCTTGCTTTTGTTGCAATACCGCACTGGTTGGCCAAGTTCCTTGACATCTTGATGTATCCTTGTTCACCCCAGTATGTTCCCCAGCTGAAATGAGAAAAAATGCTCGAATTAAACACGGCTCGGTGGACCATGTTTCTAAATATATAATTAAAAAACTAACTTAATGTTTCGTTTTAAGAAATACTGTAAACGTTTCGCTTAAAATGTCAAAAATGAAAAATGTGCAAATTGCTGACTTAAAGACCCTCTGCGAACCATGTGGCTTTGCACGCCGTTGCTGTCCCAGAATGCATTGCAAATGGACTTTCAGATTATCTGAAAGTCTTTGATGCTAGGCTTTGCTAGGCCAGTGTTGTGCTGTTTTCTCATGCGCAGCACGCAAAGCCTCATGGTTAGCAGAGGATCTTTTAAGCATTCGTGTGGTGAAATTTGATTGGCTCCTAAGCATGCATTTATCTATAGAAAAGTTTCACGATTGTTGTGAGCAGTTTGTGCAGACAATGGATGTACAGTATTTGCTTTCAACTGTTTCGCTCAAATTTTGTTTGCCTTACAGATCCTATTGTATAAGAAATGAATTCATGTCCTTTCACAAAACTTTCATATTTTTGTTAGCTGGCACAATTTTTGCGAGGTTTTTGTTCTGTTAAAACATCTCGAAGATACAAGTTGTTGCAAAAGATTCTAGCTTTACAAAGTTATCTTTCAAAATTTAAAAGAAAGATGGAATGTTGAGAGAAAAAAATTTACCTGTTTTTGACGAGCCAATAATCTCTGCCATTTTCAGTTCCATATCCAACTACGAGGACAGCATGGTCCAAATTTCGGAGACCACTTCCACAACTTGGTTCATAATAAACACCAGTTTTGTATGACTGGAATGATGGATGGGTAGCATCGATAGCAACGGAAATTGGACCAATGGTAGCAACAGCGGCTTGGAGGGCTTGTTCATTACCACTTGCAATATCAACAAAACCTGTGTCTGTAGCAGCAACATATTGGGCACGGAAATAACAGTAACCAAGTTCCTGCAACAAACAAACACAGTAAAGGGGTTTGTTGAATTTTCAGGCTTCGTGGAATCCTAAGGGAGATCTAATTAGCTGTGGTGCTGTGATGAGGACTTGGGGAACGAGTCCCCCTAACTTCTCCTTTCCAAAGGTTGGATATCCAATTTGTCGAAATCCACGGAGAAAGTGTTGCAGTAGGGTCTACAATCCTCGACAAAACCTCTAGTCACAAACCACGTTTTTTAGACTTTTTCGACAAAAAATCGCAATAGTTACTATTTTAGCTGAAATATTTACAGAACCCCCCTCCCCCCCCAAGTCAATGTTGTTTTTCTTGACTCTGGACACTTGTTGCATGATATGGTCCAAGTTAGAGAAATAATCAACATTGACTTGGGGGGGGGAGGGGGGTTTTATGCTCTGTACATAATTTTTCCTGTTTTGTGACAAGGGTTTNAATTTACCTGTTTTTGACGAGCCAATAAGCTCTGCCATTTTCAGTTCCATATCCAACTACGAGGACAGCATGGTCCAAATTTCGGAGACCATTACCACAACTTGGTTCATAATAAACACCAGTTTTGTATGACTGGAATGATGGATGGGTAGCATCGATAGCAACGGAAATTGGACCAATGGTAGCAACAGCGGCTTGGAGGGCTTGTTCATTACCACTTGCAATATCAACAAAACCTGTGTCTGTAGCAGCAACATATTGGGCACGGAAATAACAGTAACCAAGTTCCTGCAACAAACAAACACAGTAAAGGGGTTTGTTGAATTTTCAGGCTTCGTGGAATCCTAAGGGAGATCTAATTAGCTGTGGTGCTGTGATGAGGACTTGGGGAACGAGTCCCCCTAACTTCTCCTTTCCAAAGGTTGGATATCCAATTTGTCGAAATCCACGGAGAAAGTGTTGCAGTAGGGTCTACAATCCTCGACAAAACCTCTAGTCACAAACCACGTTTTTTAGACTTTTTCGACAAAAAATCGCAATAGTTACTATTTTAGCTGAAATATTTACAGAACCCCCCTCCCCCCCAAGTCAATGTTGTTTTTCTTGACTCTGGACACTTGTTGCATGATATGGTCCAAGTTAGAGAAATAATCAACATTGACTTGGGGGGGGGGAGGGGGGTTTTATGCTCTGTACATAATTTTTCCTGTTTTGTGACAAGGGTTTTGGCGAGGATTGTAAATAGTTACATTATTTTTTAGAACAAATAAGGGCATTTCTTGGAGGTAAAAAGGGCATCTTTTCTAAAAACAAAAAGTGTGTGGTCATGAAAATTTCTATGTTCTCGCTTAACCCTGGAGCAGGCTTGCCAAGAGACTTTTCGGGGTTCAGGGCACAAAACTGAATGGGGGGCCCCTTGAAAACCAAGATGGACTAAAAAATGAATAGATCTGATTTTGTTATTCTTAAAGATTACTTAAAATGAACCATTAACTCTTTAAAAAATTAATGGATAGTATTAACAATGAAACTTACCCTGGCATAATATGGATATGAGGCTTCTGTATCAATTCCCTTGTTGTCATGGATATATTTGAAAGCATAGTCCATCCATCCACCATGGCAACCTTGATTTCCGTAGCTTTTGGAACAATCAACCAGATTTTGTTCACTCAGTGAAACGAGTTTTCCCGTCTTTCTGAAATGTTGTCCTTCAAGAGCACCAGTCTACACAAAAGACAAATCATTAAGATTGAAAAATTTATCGCCTCTAAATTTGATTTCTACAGGAATAACAATCTTACTGATTTAAAACTATCGTAATATGAAAAGATGCTGTCAAAACCTTTGCTAGAATTTTGTAGACAATGCTTATGACTTCAGAATGTAAATAGGACTTTTCCAGAATGGTCTGCAAAGTTTTCTCTAAGTTGGAAAGAGCTTCCTTTTTGAAGGCAAATTTCTCAATAGAATTTTGAGCCATTATTGAGAGAGCAAAGTTGTGCCATATGAATCAGCTGATCTGCAAAAGTTTTCTTGGGATAGGGTGAGCATGTAATTGATGCTTAGATAAGCTAAGGGTTTATGCTAATATTTCTACTTACTGAACTGAATGACCAACAAGATCCACATTGTCCTTGATTTTTAATTGGGGTGACATATCCCTTGGTTCTCCAATCTACTGACGCTGGAAGTCTAATGTTCATTGGGCTCATGAATTTTGTTGTATTCTCTTCTTTCTCTGGTACACGGACACAGCCACCCATTGTTTCTTTGAATTCTGTTGCAGTCTACAATGGAAGCAAGGATATTAGAATCTTCAAATTGTAAATAATCTGATCACAAAAAGGAGCCCTCGCCTCGCTGAAGAAGAAGTTCTCTATAAAGGGCAGTATTTTTTTATTGTCATAAGCGTACAAGCCAGGGGGAAAAATGTTACAAAAATGTCTCCAATGTTGGAAAAATGTTACAAAAATGTCTCCAATNTCTACAGGAATAACAATCTTACTGATTTAAAACTATCGTAATATGAAAAGATGCTGTCAAAACCTTTGCTAGAATTTTGTAGACAATGCTTATGACTTCAGAATGTAAATAGGACTTTTCCAGAATGGTCTGCAAAGTTTTCTCTAAGTTGGAAAGAGCTTCCTTTTTGAAGGCAAATTTCTCAATAGAATTTTGAGCCATTATTGAGAGAGCAAAGTTGTGCCATATGAATCAGCTGATCTGCAAAAGTTTTCTTGGGATAGGGTGAGCATGTAATTGATGCTTAGATAAGCTAAGGGTTTATGCTAATATTTCTACTTACTGAACTGAATGACCAACAAGATCCACATTGTCCTTGATTTTTAATTGGGGTGACATATCCCTTGGTTCTCCAATCTACTGACGCTGGAAGTCTAATGTTCATTGGGCTCATGAATTTTGTTGTATTCTCTTCTTTCTCTGGTACACGGACACAGCCACCCATTGTTTCTTTGAATTCTGTTGCAGTCTACAATGGAAGCAAGGATATTAGAATCTTCAAATTGTAAATAATCTGATCACAAAAAGAGCCCTCGCCTCGCTGAAGAAGAAGTTCTCTATAAAGGGCAGTATTTTTTTATTGTCATAAGCGTACAAGCCAGGGGGAAAAATGTTACAAAAATGTCTCCAATGTTGGAAAAATTTACAAAAATTGGCCATATTTGAGCAAAAGATCTGCTTTACTGTAATTGAGCAACATTTTCGTAAAGAATACGCTTTTATCAGGCAGTCCCCCAGACAGGGGCGGATCCAGACCGAAGTTGAAGGGGGGCAACCTGCAGAGAGGGCGCCAAAAATACAATAGGAGGAAAGCGCGCCGGAGGCGAGCGAAAATGTTTGGACCCCAGGTTAAGAAATTTCTTCGGTTTTTCTTCTAAATAATGCCTTGATTTGTATGTTTCACCCCATATTCTAATCAAAACAGTTAAAAAAGAGTGCGGTAGGGTCATGATAAGGGGCGCATTTCTCGCCAAAAGAAGGCGCCAAGCTGAGTTTTCATTGTGAAGGGGGGCAGTTGCCCCCACTTGCCCCCCAAATCCGCCACTGCCCCCAGCTGGTATCTTCCCACATGCTTATCCTTATTTTCTTCCATGGGATTTTCTTACGAGGAATCACTTTGTAATTTGTGGCCCCTAGCATCATTTAGGAGTTAATTTTTGGTAAGATAGACCAAAACTATATATTCAATACATAACTTCTAAAGAAACTAGTAGGCTGTCACAACTTACCAAGTCTGAGAAATGATTCAGTCCCTTCTTGTATGAATGTTTTCCTGCTGCATTATGTTGGATGACTTCTTGAAGATTCATTCCCCAGATTGCTCGTCTTACACTTTCTTCCTTATGATCCTTGTAAAACTTGCCATGGGTTAGTTTCCACTCGATCCAAGCCTCGTCTTGGGAGAAATCATGTTCCAGGGGGAGTGACATGGAAGCCACAAGGGGCAAAAGAAATATCAAGATCTTCATGGTTGGGTTCTGAAAAAAATTGGAAGTTGTCATGAAAGTTGTCATAAATGGGGAGCAAACTGCTTTTAAGATTAAACAATGACTGGGTACATTTTTTTCTTATAAATGAATTTCCACTCTTGGCTGAGCCTTGGTTTGATAAACATAACAACATAAATTTTTGTCTTATAAAATCAGTTCCACTCCTGGCAGCATCTCTAAAAGAAAAGCCCCTTTCACTTTGACCACACCAATGAGTGACATATCATCAACATTCACATCAGCACTTCTGAGCTGCCTTAGCCAGACCTGCATTATCAAATCACATGATGATTGCAAATCACTTTCTGTCTTATCGGTCCTTTCTGCTTTCGCTTTAATATGCTTTCTTAATTTCCTTTGCTAAATCAATTTCTTCCCCTACCAAAAACATCGTAGTTTGCAGGAGTTTGCAGTCTTTGCAATCATACCACAAGATAACTTAACCACAACAGTGCATTGCTTTGGGGCTTTAGCACTGTATACAACCGGCATTTTTGTCCCTCTTAGAGACTTCCTTAGGCCTACTTGAAAGCTTCCGGGTTTCGTCTTAAATTCAGATGTGAAATTCGGGCTTGTAAATCGATTTTGGTTAATAAAGGATTAAATGCAAAAGCTAAAACATCGCATTTTATCTTTCTGGAACGAATTACCAAGTTTTTCAATCAACTTTATTCGCTGCTGGGTGTTAAATGCTGAAAGAGCGGAATCATGCTCAAAATGCGCAGAAAACAGGCCTAAAAGTAAATTTGTGGTGTCTTTCGCCACAACAGATATCTCCAGAGGCTTAGCAGCAAGAACCTTATATCATAAACCGTACAATATAGAGAAGATATTCAAAAATTTCTTACCAAACTGTTCCTGCTCCTTTCTTTCAGTGCGTGCTGCTTTGAATTCAGAAAGTGGAAGGGATCGCCGGATTTCTTTATTTTATTTTCAAAGTCACATGGTCATATGATTCGATCACATGATTTCCAGAGAAATGATAACGTGATTTGATTGGTCAATGACTCCCTTGGCAAAGGTCACATGGAAGGAAACCACNGCTTTGGGGCTTTAGCACTGTATACAACCGGCATTTTTGTCCCTCTTAGAGACTTCCTTAGGCCTACTTGAAAGCTTCCGGGTTTCGTCTTAAATTCAGATGTGAAATTCGGGCTTGTAAATCGATTTTGGTTAATAAAGGATTAAATGCAAAAGCTAAAACATCGCATTTTATCTTTCTGGAACGAATTACCAAGTTTTTCAATCAACTTTATTCGCTGCGGAATCATGCTCAAAATGCGCAGAAAAACAGGCCTAAAGTAAATTTGTTGTGTCTTTCGCCACAACAGATATCTCCAGAGGCTTAGCAGCAAGAACCTTATATCATAAACCGTACAATATAGAGAAGATATTCAAAAATTTCTTACCAAACTGTTCCTGCTCCTTTCTTTCAGTGCGTGCTGCTTTGAATTCAGAAAGTGGAAGGGATCGCCGGATTTCTTTATTTTATTTTCAAAGTCACATGGTCATTATGATTCGATCACATGATTTCCAGAGAAATGATAACGTGATTTGATTGGTCAATGACTCCCTTGGCAAAGGTCACATGGAAGGAAACTACACGATGCCATGGCAACAAGAGGTCACGGGATTTCAGTATGGGAATCAGGATACTTGTTTTGCACCCGAAAAAAATGGTGCAAAAACCCCATGACCTTCTGCGGTTGGCTTTGCGCCAGCCTGCACACAGTCACCAGGTCTGTTTTCAATCCTGTAGGACAAAACGCAAGCAAAGGAAACAAAAGTAAATGTAAGCTGCTTGCAGTATAGGCCTAACTTTCTGAGAGAAAAAACCGCATTTTTTAGAGAGAAAAAACCGCTTGCAAGAAACTGTAGGCTCAGTGTTTCAAAAATCCTGTTACCTGCTAAAAAGCGAAGAAACTTTTCTTATTTGCAACTTCAATTTTCAAGGGTCAATAAATAAATAATGTACAGTATTGTCAAATGTTTTGATGTTGTTTTGAGTGCGAATTCTGTTAATCTTTTGTGTTGTAACAAAAACTAAATAATTCTACTTTGGTGGTACCAAAATGTCCTAAAATTTAAGAAATTTTCTACTAGCCCAGGACCTGAGTTTTTTATACTAAGATGCATGTATAGCAAACTCTTTTAATTGTTGTGATGATTTTTTCTTAAAATGTTGCAGTATTCGTGTTATGTTGATTGCCATGCCATTCTACAATGTACCTTTAGGTGTTTATCATACATAAAAGGGGCACCAAGTTTATGCCAAAAATTTCTGTGATCAACATAACAGTACAGCTTATTTTCCGTCGATTTTTAGATCTGAAACACAAATCAAAGCAATCTTCAGCTCAAAATGTGCATGAAGAAAATTTGGAGGCGTAAAAAGCTTTGAATTTTACAAGGCAAAACATGGAAAACGTTAAAAAAAAACTACTTGTAAAATAGGCCTAAGTTTCTCTTTACGCGAACTTCAGTTAGCAATAAGTTCTGCATTCAGCATAATTTATCGATGATATAAGATTCTGAGACAAAAATTCTCAGAAATTTGTTTGTTTGTGCATAACGAACTTTGAATATCATTTTAAAAAGTTTAAACTTTAAGTTTTTAATTCGCAAAAATCTAAGAGGTAAGTTTGAATAATAAAAGCATGTATGCCTAAATTATACTATAAATCTCTAAATTTACTACAAATTTGTTTTCAAATAGATTTGCGAGCTGCAGAGGTAAAGAGCTTTCGTTAGTAGGATACGCTTTGGTTTTCTAAAATAGGTCTCCCGAAGAGCTAAATAATTCCAAAGACTTAACGAATGGTCCAAAGAGAACCACGAAGAACTTGAGAAGCCTAATAAACTTCTGTGGAGGAAGCTCTCTCCCCCGGGGGGCACTTGACCTCAAAATGTACGGGGGTGTGCCTCTGAGATATTGAAATTTCCCCCCTGTGTGGGAGCAATTTTTTTCAAAGTGACTACCCTGTCTGGGAGCAAACTGGCAAAAAACAATAGCAAAATTGCAAAATTGCAAAAAGGGGCTCTCTCCAAGGTGAAAATAAAAACAGATAGATCTCCAAGGGATCTCCAACAAGTGGCGAGGCTTTGAAAGGGTTTCCATTCACCCATGCTGAGTTTAAATATTATACTTCAACGTTTAGGCCCTAGCGACTACCATAGGGTCCGTGTCCGTTGGTACTATTGTGTATCCATTTTCATATAAACGTATTATTTACTTTGTAAAATTTTTAAAACTCTTGGCACGTTGAAAGGTTGCCAGTTACCCATGCTGGATTAAAATAATTCATTATTTTGGTCGGTCGCTTCTGTTTTTCATGATATGGTATTGCCTTATTGTAACAAGTGTCGAGGCTTTGAAAGGGCTTCAATTCGCTCAAGTTGACTTTAAATACTATGCTTCATGTTTAGGTCTGTTGCTGCCATTTTATGCTTATTTTCATATAAAAGGTATGATTTTACTTTGTAAAACTCTTAAAACCCTTGGCACGTTGAAAAGGTTTCTATTCGCCCATGTTGAGTTTAAATCTTCACTGGGTCAGTGGGTCTTCACTGTTTGGGTTCATCGGCCATCGCTATTCTTTTATGCTTATTTTAGTAATAAGATGTCGCCTTAAAGGGAATCATACATACATAAGCCTTTGGTAAAAATAGCCATGCAGAGACAATAGGCCATGACACGTGCCGAGCCATATTTGGGTAACTGACCTATGTCAACAGGAAATACTTATATCTGATAGGCCAGAATTTGATCGCAAGTGGCTTGAGCCACAATGAGACGCTCATAAAGAATGGGTTTTGCAAGGGGCAATTGATTTTGATAAAAAATCCCCTAAAACAGGATCTAAACGCGAATTTTTGCGAAATTTTATTTTAAACATCATCATAAGACAGGGTGGATCGTCCAAAACTAGGGGGCATACCCCAGTATAACAGTTTGTCAAGTACCCTCCCCGGCATATATCTTTACTCCCAATCGTCTAAAAATCAAGATCTCTCACAGAAAGCTGAATAGACCATTTAGACATTTAGAAAAGGGTCTGAGGAGAGCAATATTTTTCTGGTAAATGGCAGACACAAAGAAATAGAAATAGCTCCGTGGCAGCCATTTACCAGAAAAATATTGCTCTCACTAGACCCTTTTTCTAAATGTCAAAATGGTCTATTCAGCTTAATCAAATATTCGTTTCTTTCAACATGAAAAATTGTTCGTCCCTTGGACAAGATAAATTTGAATCTTCTGATTCAGGTTCTAATTTAGTTGAATCCTCTTCTTCTTCATGTCCCTCTTCCTGACCATTTGACAGGGGGGAGTTGTGTCTGTCTGATACTATCAAAGCAAACATAATGACAGATCCAATGCAACTCGTTCCACCAGATATGTAAAATGCAATGTCGTATGATTTTGTCTGATCATAAATTAAGCCTAGAAAGAAAAACAATGGAATTATCATTTAACTTCATATCATATAAATGATCGATAAATAAATTCGGTTGCACTCTTGAGATCGACTCTAGCACATAGGGCGGGCGAGTGGCGTCACCAGGGGGTGGATGTGTCCACCCCAGCTTCCCCATTGTGGTATTATTCATAAGCAAAAACGGTGTAAAAATGGCTGGGTATACCTTTCAGAATTTGATTCAATACTAAGTCCACCCCACATTTTTTGGGCTGGCGACGCCCCTGCGTATGGGGTAGTAGCCGCTCCATACAGCAGAGCTAGCAATTGTAATGTGCAGTGGGTTGATATGTATATGGGAAAATTTATCAGCTCTTTTCACACTAGAAGATAAGAAATCGTCAAGACGGACAAATTGTCTGGTGTGACAACGGGACGGACAAACTTTTTGGCGCACAAGTCGTCTGATTTTTTCCATCTTTCCGGTTCGTCTATCCAGACTCCAGAGACGCTTTTTCGAAGACGATATATACGGCCATGGGCTTTAGGGGGGCTTTAGGAAACGTGGTAGTTGTTGTTGCTCCTAGTTTTATTCCCCCTGTGCCCGGTTTTCCTTGTATCCCTGTGTTATGCAAATTTGAGTGCAACAACAACCTTCACGGGCATAGGGACACAGGCAGGGGTAAAACTGCTCTAGGAAAAGCTCGTTCATTGATACTATTTGATCCAAAATCGTTTTCACACATTATTGTCAAAGCGCAAGTGGCAAATATATTATGCAAAACCAAACTGTTGTTAGAATCATTTTACTAGCCTCTTTCCTAGACGGAGGAAGCTGAAAAAGAGGCAAAGGCTTACCTGCAAGAGGAGGACCGGACATCATGAAAATCGCATTTATTGCCAATAGATTAGCAAGTCCTTGAGGCATTCTTTTACAACCAACTGTTTCTAGCACAATTACAGCAATTTGACCGGTTATACATCCTTCGCAGAGTCCAAAGATAATTGCATAAAGGCACAAACTCATATATCCAGTACCAATAGGAACAAAACAGTTGCTTAGGCCAATACATAGCATAGAAATAGCAGTGATAGTCCGAACTCGGATTCCAGTAAAGTTGATCAAGAAACCGAACAATATTTTGCCAGCTGTTGATGATATAGACAAATAACTTATCAGCAATGTGGCTTTTATCGTTGGCACTCCTCTTGTTGTTGCTAAGAACACCTGAAATGGAAATTCAGAATTTTAGGCCACATCGTATCTTGCTAGGGTTTGCGTTACATCACAGGGTCACCACAAT
>REGM01000299.1:0-13020 GCA_004194415.1 Aurelia aurita
GCTCAAAACTTCTTGCGACCTTTCCTACCTCTCCAAAATTCTTGTATGTGTAGGGCCCATACCCTTATAGTTCGTACAAGGACAGTAAGAGATTACCCCCGGATATTCGTTAGCTTTTGAGTTGTTGTTGAGGAGTCGTAGAGTCGAAGAGAGGGTTGTTACACGAATGAAGTTTAATGTTGAGTTTATCGAAGATTGTGTGTATGGAAATATTGTGTTTCACTCGTCGCACTCTTTGAGAGAAGAACCCACGAGAATCGAGAATTAAGTCAGGAGATAGAGGAGAACCAAGTGTTACACTGGTGGCCAGTGCTTCTTTCTTGGAGTGGCGAGAGAGAGCAGAGGAATTCTATTTAATTTGGCAGTTTCGTTTGTCTGGTTTGGAAAGGATGAGTTGATTTCTTTCTTTCTTTCTTTCCTTGTCTATGTTATATGACAAGTTCGAAGTCACTTTTAAAGCATTTAAAAGGATTTTTGCTCGGTATTTTCGACGAATGTTGAAGTTGATGCAAACTCGCAAGTCAAAGATCAGTTTTTGAATACACAGTTTTGATTGTTTGCTATTGTTGTCTTCCTTTTATTGATGCTTTGTTGTCTCTCTATTGATGATTGTTGCTGCACAGCTTCACGTATCGCATTTCATGATATTTGATTGTTGTCGCAAGATTCTATTGTTGTCTCGTTTTACCAAGACTCACGATTTGTTTGTTGTTATCTTTTATGCTTAAAAGTGTCCTTTCTCTGAGTGTTTTTCTCTGGCGTGCGCTTGAAGGCGATCGTTCTGATTTTATTGCACAATGGCTACCGAAGAACTGCGTTTACAGTTTGAGACATTCTTGCTACAAGCAACGGTTGAGACACGCGAAAGATTATTGAGTTATTTGAAGGTAGAAGACGAAGGAACAGGGAAAGGATTATTCGCACAACTGCGCGTTATTCGTGAAACTGTCGAGACAGCCCTCGCCAGTACCGATGATCCAGTATTTTATTTGAGTGATCTCAATTCTATTTTGAAGGGCACACCGCCTCCCCTAGAGAAAACAGGAGAACAAACAGATACCATTGTTGAAAAACCGGGGGATGGTACTGAGTTTGAGGAAGTAGATGATGTGGATGGGTTTTTGCAAGAATTAAGACAAAGAAACCAACAGGATTTGAATACGTTGAAAGCACAATTAGATGGGTATAAAGCAGGCAGGTCAAGTGAAACCAAAATACTTGGGGATAAAGGGCAAACACAACAGGCCTCTTTCTTTCGTCGCGATTTTAAAATTGTTGGTCAAGTGGGTGAACCAGGACACCAAGATAAACTTTCATATGTTAGTTTGATTCACCAAATTGAGGCCGGTTTGAAACGGGGTTTTGACGAAAGTGACGTCGTAGAAGCAGTCATAAAGGCAATTTCACCCAATAGCAGCCTGCGCAGCTACATTTTGACTCTGCCTGAACGTTCCCTTGACAAATTGCGAAAAATTCTGAGAGTATTTTATCAGGAGAAAAATGCCTCTGATTTATACCAAGAATTGTTAACTACGTGTCAAGGCACAAAAGAAACCACACAGCAGTACCTACTAAGGGCTTTGGATGCGCGCAACAAAGTCCTGTTTGCCAGCAAGGAAGAAGATAACGGACAGGACTATAGTCAACTGCTTGTACAAAATGCTTTTCTCAAAGCTTTTGAAACAGGGCTCAGGGATGAAGGCCTTCTCGTCAACATCCGTCCTGTATTGAGGTCTAAAAATGTGACTGATGAGGAACTCATGCGGCTAGTTAACGAACTGTCTGCCGTCCAAGTCCAGCGCAAACTTAAAATGGGTACCTCGGCAAAGGTTAGCTCTGTGACACCTGAACCAGAGCCACCCCAAATGCCAACAAAAGCCAGCAAAGATAAGCACCAGATGGGTCAAGCCTTAGCAGAAATTAAGGAATTACGCGCAGAGCTCGCAGCCTTAAAAATCAAGCAGGGGGGCGAGCCTTGGCATGGAAGAGTTTCATCAAAGCAGGGGGGAGGAGATACTTGGTCTGGAAATACCCCACCAAAAGGGAGACAAAATGACACATCATGGATGGATAATGTTCCACCACAAGAAAGACGGGATTACACAAAATATGATACTGCTCCTCCTCAGCAATGGTGGATGGAGCGATCTCCTCCGCAGCAGTCATGGAAAGAATCCACTCCTTCGCAGCAACCATGGAGACAACCCATGCCTCCGCAGCAGCCATGGAGGGAACCTACAAATCAAGAAATAAATAGGTACCCCGCCCAGCAACAAAAACCACCACAGGAAGGAACCAGATACCCATATAAAGCACCGGAGCAAGCTGAGGGAAACTGGAATTCTTACAGAGGATTTTCGACTCAATCCCCATTTCCAACCGCATGCTCTCCCTGTAGGGAGAAGGGGGTGGGAAGATGTAATCATTGCTTTAAATGTGGGAAAGACGGACATTTTAGAAGAGACTGCAGAAATGGAAACATTTCGGGAAACGGGAGCCGGTCGCTCGGGCGGGACAACGAGTGACCGATCATACCCCTCCAAAGTCCTTGCAGTGCAATAATTGTGGCAATACACATCAAAAATTGTTTCGTGGCAACAGACAGCAAAAATTATTTCGCTGCACAAGATGCAAATACATTTCTTATTGTGATAAAACCCCATCGAAAGATAGATTTGTTTTACGCAGTAGTGTGGATACACCCTCGACACCAAGCAAAGATAAAGCAGAAAGTATGGGACAGTTCATTAGCCATATTGACCCAAAGGACCATGCACAATTAGTCAACATAGTCGGAAAAAAATGTACTGTTCCTTGTTTACTCAATGGTAAAAGTGTTCACCTTTTGTGGGATACTGGAGCTCAGGTATCACTCATTTCCGAGGAATATCTAAAACAGATTTGTCCAGAAGCAGAGGTGCAAAATATTTCAACATTACTCAACAATGACCTTCGATTAACAGCGGCAAATGGTTTAGAAATTCCGTTTAGAGGCTGGACAAAACTATCTTTTCAACTGGAAAATAATGATACCATTTTATTAGTGCCATTTCTTGTCACCAACGATGCAATGGAAATGCCACTCATTGGGTACAATGTCATTGCAGAACTCTCCATGCAGCCTGATTTTTCAGCTTTTGGCACCCAAACATTTCCTGCAATAACAAGCGTCAGTATATCCACAGTAACAAGCATATTACAAAAGAGCCGAGATGAAGGCCTCTGCATTGTTAAAACAAGCAAAAAGGATCACATGATTCCAGCAGGACAGTCAAAAATATTACCTTTGCAAACCAGAATAGGCCCAATTCAGCAATGCACTCCTGTCCTTTTTGAGCCGGCTGAAACTGCCCCACTTCCAGAAGGACTTACCGTGACAGAAACATTATGCTTTTTGAAACCAGGCCGTTCTCCTAGAGTTAACATTGAAGTAATCAACTCAAGTTCGCGCAATGTCACACTACCAGGTAGAACCATATTAGGCCAGTTAGAGTTAGTAAGCTCTGTTACCCCAATCGAACTGAAAGATGACAGCAAAATGTGCAAGGAAAACCAAACATCAGACGACAAGAATGATAAGCGCGCTTCCACTCCAGCCCAGTTGGAAGGAATATCGTTAGATGGCCTCACAGAAGAACAAAAGGAGAAGGTATTGGATCTATTAACCGATCATCAGGACGTGTTTGCAAAAGATGGCGATGACGTGGGATCAATTCCTTCCCTGAAAATGCAAATCAACCTGAAGGATAATGTCCCAGTCCAAAAGAACTATTTGTCTGTTCCCAGACACCTGTACGAAGAGGTTAAAAGTCATGTGGAAGACTTATTGCGACGCCAATTTATTAGAAAGTCCAATTCAGCGTATAGTTCACCAATCGTATGCGTAAGAAAAAAAGACATGACTCTCCGCCTATGTGTTGACTACAGAGCATTGAATGAAAAGACAGTTCCAGATAGACACCCCTTACCGCGAATTCAAGAGGCTCTAGACAGTCTTGGTGGAAACACTTACTTTACTGTTTTAGATCAAGGAAAAGCATATCACCAGGGATGGATGCACGAAGATAGCATACCACTTACCTCTTTCATAACGCCATGGGGCCTTTATGAGTGGCTTCGCATTCCATTCGGCCTCAAAAATGCTCCTGCTGCCTTTCAACGATCAATGGAAAGTTGTCTGGAGGGTTTACGTGACAAGATATGCATACCATATCTCGATGACGTGATCGTTTACAGCAAGACTTTTGACGGCCATCTCGAAAATTTAAAGACAGTACTTGAGCGACTAAATGAAAACGGTGTCAAGTTGAAACCTGTTAAATGTGACTTCTTCAAAAGACAAGTTAAATTCTTAGGAAGAGTGATATCCGAAGAGGGATACAAGCTGGATACAAGCAATATCAAGCCAATATTACAACTCAGAGATACTCAGCCTAAAACAGTTGGAGATGTCAGGAGATTGTTAGGATTGTTAGGATACTACAGGAGACACATAAAGAATTTCGCACAACGTGCTCAACCACTCTATGACCTTATAAAAGGGGAACAAGAAATGACATGCCAAAAGAAGAGCGATAAATGGAAAGGGCGTGCACAGCTGCCATCTCACACAAGTATTAAGTGGAATGAGGAACACCAAGTCATTTTGGAAGCCCTAATTGAACATTTGATTAGCCCACCTTTGATGTCGTACCCAGACTTTAAAAAGCCATTCATATTGCATACAGACGCTTCAGAATCAGGTCTTGGAGCTGTTCTTTACCAAAGAAAAGATGGAGAGTTGAAAGTGATTGCGTATGCATCAAGGTCATTAACACCTGCTGAAAAGAATTACAAGCTCCACTCAGGGAAACTTGAATTCCTTGCCCTCAAGTGGGCAGTGTCGGATCATTTTAGAGACTATTTATACTACTCGCCAAAGTTTCTAGTTTACACCGACAACAATCCCCTTACCTACGTTTTCACATCTGCCAAACTCAACGCAACTGGACTTAGATGGGTTGGAGAACTGTCCGAGTTCGAATTTGAGATAAAGTATCGCCCAGGCAGACTTAATGCAGATGCCGACACACTCTCCCGAATGCCACACAGCATGGAAGAATACATCGACAGTTGCACCGAAAAGATATCCTTGGACGAGATGAAAGCGACAGCTTCAGCAGTAAGAGAACAAGNGTATGCATCAAGGTCATTAACACCTGCTGAAAAGAATTACAAGCTCCACTCAGGGAAACTTGAATTCCTTGCCCTCAAGTGGGCAGTGTCGGATCATTTTAGAGACTATTTATACTACTCGCCAAAGTTTCTAGTTTACACCGACAACAATCCCCTTACCTACGTTTTCACATCTGCCAAACTCAACGCAACTGGACTTAGATGGGTTGGAGAACTGTCCGAGTTCGAATTTGAGATAAAGTATCGCCCAGGCAGACTTAATGCAGATGCCGACACACTCTCCCGAATGCCACACAGCATGGAAGAATACATCGACAGTTGCACCGAAAAGATATCCTTGGACGAGATGAAAGCGACAGCTTCAGCAGTAAGAGAACAAGAGGCTGGAAACACGACTTGGGCGAGCACTGTGTTACCGTACCAAGATGTGTTATCCATTGATGTGGAACAAAGTGGTTCTCATCCCTACTTGAAAGATATATCGACAGAAGAGTTGTTAGATGCCCAGTATCATGACAGGGCAACATCAAGACTACTACATTTTCTCAAAAAGAAGAAACGCCCTTCAGCTCAAGAACTGGGCAAAGAATCTCATGAAGTTAAAAATGGAATACGACAGTGGGACAAATTGAAGATTGACCACAATGGAATATTATGCAGAAAATCAGGCGAATTCAATCAAATCGTCTTACCAGTAAAATATCGCCATTTAGTTTTTGAAGAACTTCACGAGAAAATGGGACACCTGGGAACGGAGAAAGTTCTAAGCCTTGCGAGACAGAGGTTTTATTGGCCAAGGATGCAAAGTGACATCGAATTCTACATCAATAACAAGTGTAGCTGTATAAAGCAGAAGAAACCAGCCAAGCCAACGAGAGCACCGCTTGTACCAATCGTTACTACGCAACCGATGGAATTAGTCTCTATCGACTTCTTACATTTGGAACGATCAAAAGGCGGCTTTGAATACATCTTAGTGCTTGTAGATCACTTTACTAGATTTTCTCAAGCCTATGCAACGAAGAACAAGAGCGGAAAAACGGTTGCTGATAAGATTTTCAACGATTTTATCCCAAGATTTGGTGCACCCCTGAAATTGCACCACGACAGAGGAGGTGAATTCGAAAATGAGTTGTTTTCGAGACTGCAACAGCTATGTGGAATTTCAAAGTCGCATACCACCCCTTACCACCCAGAGGGTAATGGACAAGTTGAAAGGTTTAACAGAACTCTGCTATCTATGCTACGCACATTGCCCGAGAATTTCAAGTCAAACTGGAAAGACCACCTAAATAAAGTCATTCATGCATACAATTGTACGCGCACGGAGTCTACTGGATACTCACCTTATTATTTGTTGTACGGACGTCATCCTCGTCTTCCAATTGACATTGCATTTAACATCGAATTACCAGCACCAACAGGAAGTTATCGTGAATATGTCTCCAAGTGGCAGAAGGCAATGGAAGAGGCTTACAAAATCGCAAGCCAACGTTCAAATACAGCTGGACAGACTGCAAAACGATATTTCGATAAGAAAGCACATTACTCTGATCTTAATCCAAGCGATCGAGTTCTAGTGAGGAACCTCTCGGAGCGTGGAGGACCTGGGAAAATTAGAGCACATTGGGAGGATAAAATACATGTGGTAGTTCGAAGGAAGCGCCAAGACTCACCTGTTTATGAAATACGACCGGAATCGGGAGAAGGAAGAGTTCGTACTCTACATAGAAATTTGCTCCTACCGTGCAGTTTTTTACCAATTGCAAATCCTCCTGCTATTAAAGCGAAAAGGCGTAGTCAGAAGACACGTGAACAAGCACCAGCAGCACGAAACTCAGTCGAAAATAATCCAAATGACGAAGATGAATCAGATGAAGAAGAGAATGTTGTCATTATGAGACAAACTCGATCATCAGCAACAAGACCGCAAGAGCAGCAAATGGAACCTCACCATACAGACCCAGTTTCTGAAAGGAGGGAGGAGATAGCAGATGATAAAGAGGATGAGTCAGGAAACGCTGAAGATACAGAGATAGAAAACAATGAAGAAATCGTAGCCCATCATGAGACGACAGCAGATGAACAGACTGATTTCAATGACGTAACACATTCACAGGATGGCGAAACGACATCAGACAAAGAAGCTTCTGAAACTGTTGTATCTGAACAGGCTAACGCACCATCGAATTACAACAAAGAAGATGAACCAAGTGCATATGATTCACCCGATCAGACCATAGTGAGTGAGATGGAACAAACAAGCGCTAGAGAACATCCAGAAACAGCTAGACCGACTAGAAATCGCAACCCGCCAGATCGACTAACTTACGTTGCACCGGGATATTCAATAAATAATGCACAAGTCTCGGAAGCACCAGTAATAGAATACTCTGTACCCCAAGCTTATTATGGACAATATAGTGGACAGTATTGTCCTCCGCAGTTCTACAACAGCTTTTACACTTGGACTGTCCCACAAATGGCTGTAGTAAGACCGCACCCGATGTACATTGGTGTTTGAAACTAAATAACATTATCAAGAACGTTGTTCCGTTGTTGCCTTTTATTATTATTATTTTATGAATTCGCTGATGTTGCAAGAAGAAAGAAAAAAATGACTATACATACAAGTTTACAGTTGAATACTGATGCTCAAGAAAACGAACTACTTTGTCGTTAGAACTGACTAAATTGTCAAGGTCAGACTTCATATGAAGCAAAAGCAAGCAAAAGATTAGAGACATTTTGTCAGAAGATGTGATGGAAGTTTATAACTTTGCTAGTTCCATGAAGACCAAAATCTACCTATGAGAAGAGACTCATATCGAAAAATTGTATTTTCTAATAGGTTACAAATGTCGGGGACGACATTTATTTGGTAGGGAAGTATGTAGGGCCCATACCCTTATAGTTCGTACAAGGACAGTAAGAGATTACCCCCGGATATTCGTTAGCTTTTGAGTTGTTGTTGAGGAGTCGTAGAGTCGAAGAGAGGGTTGTTACACGAATGAAGTTTAATGTTGAGTTTATCGAAGATTGTGTGTATGGAAATATTGTGTTTCACTCGTCGCACTCTTTGAGAGAAGAACCCACGAGAATCGAGAATTAAGTCAGGAGATAGAGGAGAACCAAGTGTTACATTTGCCATGACAATGATGGGAAAAGGTTCAGATGGATCATAACATACCCCATCCCCGAGAACATCGTTGCTGGAGTTGGTTCAGGATTTGACTTGCAAATCAACGTCAACAGTCAAACGTGGAGATACGAACCAATTAAAAATCACAGGGAGGCGTGGTTCAGACTGAATGATATGTTGATGAAAAAATTCCGCAACCCCCTACTCAGTCGCGCAAGCATTTTGGAGAATGATACTAGAACGGCACCAGAATACAACGCAACCCTGGGAACAACCGGATATCCAATCTATGCATTTGCCATGACGATGATGGGAAAAGGCTCAGATGGTGTCACATATGAGGATCGACGCGCTGGATCCATTGAATTATTCTGCGAATTGAAGCCTGGCGCACAATGGAGTACTCACCATCAATTCGAGTTGCACTTCTTCTCACACAGAAACTTCTCCATCGACATTGAGGGACAAATTAGCAAGAATTACCTATAATAAGCATGTAGTACACATTATTATATACATATATACCTTGACACACCACTTACCGCCTCATATTATTATATGTCTCCTCTTTCTATCAACGAAATAATATGGACGGTCAACAAATCATCGCATGCATCAATCATAGACGTTCACATGGCGACTCAGCGTTGTATAACGCATTTGGCGGCATCCTCGCCGTCGACGACGTGCACAGAATCAACGATGTAACCTCACCAACACACAAGAACAACGGACAACATTTCATACAATGGGTGCGCGACACGTTCAAGTCTCGCACTTTTCCCATTGGATTCATCCTAAATACGGGAACACACGCAAATGGCGGTCAACACTGGCAAGCGTTATACTTTGATTGTGAAGGAACCTCCTACTTTTTTGACTCGTATGGTCGCGTCGCCCCTGCACCGTTCAAACGCTTTGAAGTGCTAGTTCGAGGATTATTCCATTACTTTTACTTTTACAATCATGACATCGAAAGAGCGTTGAGAGAATTTTCAATCCCTAACTTTACGGAGAATGGTGTAAACAAAGCACTCGCCGCAATACGTAACAAAGATCAAAAAAGCAGAGTTGTACGCTATTGGGATCATCAGTTGCAGTCGGATCATACCAACGTTTGTGGACAGTACAGCACGTATTTCCTATACAATATCGCAACGCTGGTACGCAACCCACGCCTAAACGCATATCGATTCTTTGCGGAGACTTTCTACTACTTTGAAAGCTTGAGTGCAAAGAATGCTGCCGGAAAAGTCGCACAGGAGCAAGTATTCAGAAAGAACGACATGAAAATATCAACAATATTTCAATCAGATTTTGGATACAAAGATACTAACATTTTAAAATAATACAATTATACACACACACTTCATCGTCTCTTTTCTCTGACGCGTCGTCACCTGCACCATAACAAAAATAGGGGTTCGCTATACGGAGGGTTACGGGCCACCACTGCAGCCACCATGGTGGTCCACAGATTGCTACACAACTAAGCGCGCTACACAACTCTAGGCGACCGCGTTCCTGTCCGAAAGCGAACACATAATTATGACCTTCCTCCTGCACGTATGGTAGCCAGAATCTTGCTGCTTTGTAAACATCGTGGGTCGCACATCTATCAACGCATGCGCGCATATTTATCTGCTCGCATTGCTGCCTGACCACCACTGCCTTGGAGCCTTTGTTGCAATGCCACGCTTCTTCAGAAATCCCTTTCCTTTCATCGTCTTGAGCAGTATTCTTTGGAATGGAGTGCTACCATATCCCCTTCCTTTCAGGCTGCTCCCCTTTCCCTTCATACCAGATCCTGAGAACCTCGTATGTTTGCCTCTATGACCCCTTGAATGGCCCTTTACCGTGTACCCCTTCACAAAATGAGGTCTTGGACGCTTCCTACCACCACCCAACCTGCGTCGTCCTGGAGCTTTAAATCTTCTCATGACTTTACTAGCTGCTTGTGCTTTCACGGTGATTTATCCGTTATGTGTCCATTAGCCTCGAATGCCCGACCTTTGTACTCCCCCGCTCATGCCCGCGCTCGCTCCTCGCCAAGGGTAACATTTATTTTTAATACCTAACGTCGTCATTATACTTTGCTCTAAACAACAAATTCCCAAACTTTGGCGCTCCCGTCGAATAGTCCTCATATAAACCCCTGCCCTTAATACCAGATCCTGAGAATCTCGTGTGGGTTCCTCGCCTTCCTCGCATGTGCCCTCGTACCGAATGACCCCTGACCATGTGAAATCTTGGCGACTTTCTCTTTCCCCCACCCAGGCGCCGCCGCCGCCTTCCCACATGATGCGTCCACGCGCCTGGAGATGTCGTACCACCGTTGTATCGCCACCCGGAACCAGACACAGTTTGCTTATCCAACCAACCTCTAAATTTCTTCTTGTATGCGCGATTCCTCGCCTTCTTTGCTTGAATAACCTTCATCAACCTCTGCTTCTCCTTGTACTCGGCTTTCGTGCCCTTGTTCGCTTCTGCGTGAGTGCTTATAATGCTTTGCAAGCCTGGATGCATCGTTCTCATTGCCATCTGCCCAAAGACGCTATTCTTCAAGCCAGTGAGAAATCCCTTACCCTTCATGATGAATGATGTTCAATCGTCCAATTTATTGCTATAGTTTCGCAAATGTCGTATCTCTTCTTTCCACGACAATGAGGGTCGCGAATACTTCGTCTCTGGAGCTAACAGGTCGTAGGCTGCTTGTCCTGCTGCAATGTACCCTCCAACGCCCCGTCCTCGCATGCGTTTCCTCTTCCGCTTCTTCTTCTTTTTATGTCGTCCGCCGTCGAGTATCCTATTAACTATGAGACTTCCAGCTGCCGTTCCTGCCCCGCTTGCAATTCCTATGCCAGCCTTCTTAAGGTACGACTTGTAATTTGCTGCTGCGTACTTGCGAGTAGCGCTGCCGCCTCGTTTCACCAAGGCTTTAAATGCTCTAAACTTGCCCTTGCCCCTTACGCCACATCGTTTTTTAGGCATTTAACCCTTTTTTAATCTTTATCCCTATTATAATAGCACAGCGCCCACGTGAACATGTGATATAAGAAGTAATGATACACTTTCCTATCATCATCATCATCATCATTTACTACTACTACTATAATCGGCGTATGAGTTCAACTAGGCTGTCTATTATTTCTCTTTGTCTCAGCATCGTCTTAATTTCCCTATCGTCCACTTGCGTAGCCTGATCTCTCGTCCTGGTCGTTAACTGCACTGGCCGACCTCGACCCCTGCTCCTGAAATGCTGCGGACCCAGCAAAAGATGTCCATCCTTTGTAGTTAATTGCACTGGCATACCCCTGCTCTTGAAATGATGCGGACCCAGCAAAAGATGATCATCAGACTGCGGTTTCCTGAAATGTTCCGGACTCAGCAAAAGATGACCCCGCTTTGTGGTTAGCTGCACTGGAATTGGCTGGCTTCTGCCTGCCATTATTGGCTTTAACTTCAGCAGCCGCGACAAGTAAGTCTTCTTTCAGGTCCAAAAGCACGTTCTTGAGCTCAAGAGTCTTTCCGTGCACGCTATGATGGTCAAAGATTCTTGAATGCACCTCTTCCTGTCGATACCTTATCAAATCACCCAGCTTGCTATGAATGTCGAGCAAGGCGATGCCAATACCAACAAGACCAACCAAAACGAACCCTTCGAATAATTGTGCTTCTGGTGTTGTCGTTCCAACCATGATGTGTGTGTTGAAATGTCGAATGCGAATGAATCTGCAAGAAAACTGAGAATATTTATAGTGTAGGTTGCATTGTTATATCACTTGCATTCCAACACCCTTGGAATGTCAACGTTATATCACTTGCATTCCAAGCCCATTGGAATGTCAACGTTATATCACTTGCATTCCAACCCCATTGGAATGACAACGATTGAATGCCATTGTTCCATTGTACGCAACGTACGGAATGCGCCGACGTACGCAATGACGTACGCCGCCATTGTTCTCCGTATCCTTTGTTCTCGCCCCGTCTCGTACGCTACGTACGCATTCCGCACATTCCATTCTCCCGGCCTGTATGTCCGGGACTTGACTCCATCCTATATACTACTAACCACTTGGTCAATTATGGTGAACCAAAATTAACAACACCCTTAAATAACGTCATTTAGTAAGTTATAGATTTCTAAAGTCATTTTTTTAATTAAAGCTGTCGTTATTCCTTCTAAGAAATTGCTTTAACTAGTTGAAAAAGATGACACAAACCCTTAAATTAGTCCTATATATGAAAATAGACATAACTAAACGCTTATAAACAATGTTTAGCCACTATGCAAAACTCTATTGAACTAACTAGATTGGCAAGTTAAATGCATTTACTAAGTAAAAAAACATGGTTTCTTTATCGAAAATAGCTTCAAATAGTTTAAACATGTAACAAAACCTTAAATAAGGACAATATGATAAAAGACAACCACTTGGTCAATTATGGTGAACCAAAATTAACAACACCTTTAAATAACGTCATTTAGTAAGTTATAGAATTCTAAAGTCATTTTTTTAATTAAAGCTGTCGTTATTCTTTCTAGGAAATTGCTTTAACTAGTTAAAAGATGACAGAAACTCTTAAATTAGGCGAATATATGAAAATAGACATAACTAAACGCTTATAAACAATGTTTAGCCACTATGCAAAACTCTATTGAAATAACTAGATTAGCAAGTTAAATGCATTTACTAAGT
>REGM01000299.1:17349-34529 GCA_004194415.1 Aurelia aurita
TTTCTTATAAATCAGTTTCTAAAAAACGTGTACAGTGTGAAAAATATCGAACGATGATGTAAGGGGATGTCCGCATGTGAGGGGATCCCCCTATAAAAGTAAAAATTTCCCGTATGCTATGACACTTCCATGGCAACTATCCATGATTGTATTGGCATTAAAATTCTTTGCAATTTGTTACTCCCACCACGAGAATCTTTTCATAGAGCAGCCACTCACGTATTTTTGACCATTTCACAATTTCTTTTTCGTGACCTTTGTGACGATCCTTTCATTTCCCAAATGCCACACACACAGGTAACTGTTCAGATTTTAAGTGCTGAAATTCCTCGTATCGCAATGGTGTTGAATAATGAATCACATTAGACGTCACAGCAGGAAAACTCATAGAAACTGATGATTGTCGCTTTGTTCTGTACAAACGGCTCCTTGCCCCATACAATAACCGTTCGTATATGACCATGGGACCTGCCTTCAAATAGACCCGCAGACCCGCATTTTACCGGACCTGCAGACCCGCGTTTTCCAGTAGCCGTAATATCTCATCCCTTATTGCGTCGATCTTACGTATTTGAGATGGGGTTAAATTAACTTCAACCATTTTCGTTTCTTTCTTTCTTTTCTCTCCCTTTTTTTTCTCTCCGACAACATTTACTTTCTTACGCCTTTTGTAGCGGCCGTACTTCCAACCAGTTAAACATAAATTTTTACATTTTTCATTCTCATTGCATGCGTGGTACAAACATCCGTCAAATTCTATTATTTCTTTCGTAGTTTTCACTAGACCGTCAACAATATAAACATGGGGAGCTTCAATTAGAATACCCTCTTCTTTGTATCTAACTTTTACTTTTGCCCTTTCACTTTTTGATAGTTGTAATCTCCATTCTCTAACAATCACATGGTCTTTGTATTCTACTTTCTGCATACAATCAAAAAATTCGTTAGCTATCCTACTTTGTTGCTTGCGTCTCCTTTGGATATCTGGTGGTAATTTTTTTGTAGAAGCAGTAGTAGGGAGTAATTCCTCTCTAAATAGTACCCCCGACTCCTTACTCTTCCACATTGTAGGTCTTCCTATGAAATGTTTTTTTTCAAAACTAGAAAGATATAAGCTACATGCATCATATCCAACTACATATTTGTGGGTAGGAGGATTTTCTCGAGTCATAACAATTGATTGTCCACCTACTTCTGCTTTTTTTAGCAATTTAAACACTTCCTCATTGTCTGTATGATAAATTGTACCAGGAGGCATATATCGAGACAAAATTTTTTTCGCAACACCCGGGAGAGACAAGCACAAAAATAGAGGGTTTACCGCGTGTTGACATAGAGCATTCGTGTACATAAGAATGGATCTCAAAAATGGCTTAACGTCCATTTCATTATAATACATTAAATAGTCTAACATATTACGCCATCCTTTTTTATTCCATTTTTCTTTTATCATCATGTAATTCTCTTCCTTTGTGTTAGGTCTATCATCCCTACTCAATATTTCATCTTCACTCAAGTGTAGTATGTTATTTTTCCTTTTGTATTGTACCATTTCTTCATCAAGAACATTCACATCCTTTAATTTACTAAAAAATGCTTCTATTGGAGGTAAAGACGTCTCTAAAAGTTTGTCAAATCCCGTCAACCATTCGTAAGGCCAAAAAAATTTCCCTTGGTCTTCATTGCTTTCTACTGATGTATCCTTAAAAGCACGCATAAACGATGCTAAATTACCACCTGGACCTGTGAACTGAATCATGTCTTTTAGAATGAATCCGAAACATCCTAATTCTGACATATTGCTAACTTGTAGACTTATGTACGCAGAATCTTTTTTTATGATGTGTAAATGACTCGTATCAGTAGGATGTTCGTCCACAATAAAAATTTGTTTAAACAGTTCTGTTTTTATTAAAGGAATGTCATACTTTCCGCTATTGTATCCTAAAACAACAACCATTTCCAAAAATCTCCTCAAATCAGTCATTAGTCTTATTTCTTCTGAAAAACATTGAATGTCGTCTAACATACTTTCTACACCATCTGGCGAGGTAATAATAGAGTCAGCATATTTATGAGCTTCACCTTCTAACTCTGCTCTCTCTTCTTCAGAGTCTCCTTCTACGTTATTTATGTTCAAACGCATATTATTACCTTCAAACCATCTCTGTAAGTACGTAATTAAGGAAGCATATCTCATATGATTTTGACTTCTGTATTGCTTAGAGATAGTCTTAAGATCCTCATAAAAGTCCTTAATTAAATGCTTTTCGTCGTCATTAGACCTAGCTATAGTATATACTCCTGCAGAGTCTAAATAACACTTGTCGCTTCTCATGTTTTCCATGTTTACATCATCATACTCAACAACGTCTTCTCCTATTTCATTTTCGTAATTGTGAGCTATTACGTATGAAATAGGAATATTTTCCAACACATAATCCTCATCATTATAGAGTTTGTCGAATTCCTCACCCGAAATTTCATTACCATCATCATCATAAACTCGTTCTTCATTTAACATTTGTTGTCTGCATTCTGACTCTATGTTAAGCATGTCAACATATTCGCTTTCTCTCTCTTCACTATTGTACGACTCTCTTATGTAACTTAAATTACGATCTCTAATATCAGTAAGAGTTGTTTTTTGAAGTTTACTTTCAAAGTCATAAGTGGCAAACTTTTTAGTAAAGTAGTAATCATTTTCTGTTTCGTGTAACATTTTCACTGATTCTTCTTCCTGACCCTCAGCATATACAATTGCAGGAATTGTACTATCTGGTACATCGAATTTTTGTTTTATTCGAGTTAAAAGCAAAGAACTACTTTCTACAGGTCCTTTAGCATAATGATGACTAGTTCTGTGTTTTTTACAGTCTTTCAAATTCGTATGTCTCATTAAATTACAAGCTTTTGAAAATGAGCTACCACAGTCGAAGCAATTAAAACGATCATTCATTACTCTGTCAACATTAAGAACCAAATAGTAGTGTTTATTATACAATAGCATTGTTATTTTAGTTTTAGTATTGTATACATATCTTGATTTAGATGGTGCAATTATATCGAATTTTATTTTTTTCGTCTCATCAGTTCCTACAGAATATACATGAATCCTATAAGAATACAAATGTTCGAGACCAGGTATGAGATTGATATGCACACCGTTAAATGACACCCTGTCTACATCACTCAGGTTGAACTGCTCACAATATTGTTCAAATAATTCTTCGGACCTATTCTCTATTTGTACTTGTGTATCACTAGAAATAAGCGTATCGTTGTTTTCTGTTATTATTTGATATGCGGCTATACAGTCGAAAAAACATTTATTGCTACCGTTTTTATTTCTTTTCTTTTTTCTGTCCCCAACATAGATTTTTTTACCTCGAGACTGATTCCTTAAAAAATCTTTAATTTTCTTATCGGAATCTTCTTCTTCAGATTGAGGTTTCTGTTCTAACTCATCATTATTTTCCTCCTCCTCCTGCTCTTCTTCATCCTCCTCTTCGTCAGAGTCTAAAATACAACCTTCCTCTTCATCTTCATCTTCGTCGTCTGTCATACCCCTACCTATCTGATCAGTAGCCATAGGAAATATTTGAACTCGCATATTAGTCATCCCTAATATGATCGAGTTAGAATCTTGCATCCTATTCCTCATTGCTGAAAAATAGTCCGTTTGTGTCACGTCGCTTGTGCATTTTTGCATATCTACAGGATTACGTATTTCCCATACGTTATCTCTTTGCTGTAATATGTCACTTCCTGGCTTATTAGATAAATGACTATTAGCGTGCCAATGTCCCACTTTTTGAGTGCTAGGTGTATATATCATGAATCCAAACATAATATTAAGCTTATACGGTAAGTGATGCTCATTTTCGTCATATATTGTTTTAAGAATATTAGTAGCTTGACTTTCAAATGGTTCGTCTTTCAATAATGTGATGTTATAATTTAATATGTTTCCATCAGAATCTCTCTTACTGTGAGTCATTTGTAATCAATATAAAAGTTCCATACGAAAAGATTAAAATAGCTAGCATAGTAAAGATTGATGAAATCAATGTGGAACATGATTCAAAAATACAGCCGTCGAGCCTCTCATGTCCCTACCCCTACCTTGTAAGTTCGTTTTAGCAGCAGTAACAGTGCGCGATATGAGATCCATATAATGCCCCGTTTTAGAAACAACTCCATCAACATCATCCACCCAAGGCTGCAATTCATATTTTAAGTAATTGCTGAATTTGTGAGTTGCCCTAAGTGTTGGTAACTTTTCAACTGAAATCCCCAACTTTCCATGTTTAGTAAGTTCATGTCTTTGACAGCTTATTGTATCGTTGAAAGCTTGATTACAATGTTTGCATTGGTATTTACGTTCACAATGTTTCGTAGCATGTTCGTATAAAAGACTTTGTGTCGGAAAACCTGCTCCACAATAAAAGCATGGAAACGTAAAATGTGTGTTTATGATATGAGTATTTAATTTAGATTTACATGAAAAACTTAAATGACAAATCTTGCATGAATTCTCTTCTTTATGTTTAACTGCTAAATGATTCAATAAATCGCTTTCTTTGTAGAATGAAGATGTGCATTGTAAACATTTGTGTGTATCGTGTACTAGCTTTTTATGGCTTTTTACGCCATATGGTGAACTAAAAAATTGATCACAAAGTGAGCATGCAAGTGTTTTTGGAGAATGGTGTTCTAAATTATGTATATTAAGTTGATTAACTGTTTTAAAAACTTTGCTACATGGATTACAACTCTTATGAACCGAGTTAACATGAATTCTAAGAGACGGTCTACTGCCAAGATCGCTATTGCAATAACTACAAACCCACTTTCTTCTTACGTGTTGAGCTTTAAAATGATTAGTAAATTGACTAGTATTATTAGTTACAAACTTACATAATTTACATTTAAAAATTTGCTGTTTATCCATACTGTTCCATACTCTTACCTGCTGTTCTGATCTTAACTGAGCTTGATTCCAACTTTTAACTGCGAGTACTTTGCAAACTGAATTCTCTCTTCTTGTGCTAGAGTGTGAGTGAAGTAAATTTCTCAGTCTATCTTACCCCTTTTATATCTTTAATGTCACAATAGACTCATTGAAATGATGATGTCATTTCGTTAGGTCTATTTTTAGACCTTCCGAAATGATGTCATTTCATAAGGTTTATTTTTAGCCATTCTGAAATGATGTCATTTCGTACCGTCTATTTTTAAGTGCTGTGAATTTTATTTCACGTACTCTAGCGCATATCTACTGGTGTCATTGTTTTTAAAAAGTATAAATCTCGTACTTCTACATTACATTAAATCATACTGCTTTTGCACTCTCACAAGTCGCATCTCAATCAAGCAATCTCAAGAAACTTCAACCATCAACATGTCGAAATCTGACGGTCAATACGAAGTCGAAGGTGAATACTGTTTTCATGAAACTCCTGATATCCAAGTTGAAGACGATGGGTTTGTGAATAAAAGAAATAACATTCGAATTGTTCGTTTTGTAAAGAATAACTTAAAAAAAGGAGAACAACAATCTGATGCAAAGATAACACTGGTTCAAATCAGCGTGGCTAAAACAGCAAACAAAGAAGTTATGGAGCAGAAAGAAATTGCATTGTTTAGGTTTGCTCCGGCTAAATTTAGACAATGCATGCTTGCCTTGACAGCTGAAGTTGACTTCATGTTCAAAACTGCCGCTGATGCTGTTTTGGACTTCTTTCAAAATTGTCAGAAGAAAAAGAAGAAACTCACCATGCAAGATTGGAAAGTGATTTGCAAGAAATACGTAGATCTTCTTGCTAACAAAGGATGGGTTGAAGGATGCACTATCCCCCTCTTGCCGGCTCACAACGAAACCCTACGAAAGTCAGACTTACGTCTTGGAGAAACCCACAATCACTATTTCAAATATCAAATAGTTTCATTCAAGAATCCAGCGAATGAGTATAAACCAACTAGTGATGATATGATGATGTCAGTGCAAAGATGTGGCCCAAAACAAGATCAAGCGCTGTTCACCAAATTCAATGATGCACTCTCAGCACAAGAAAAAATACGTATTCTAGCGTCAATAATGTTACCTTGTGTAACATTTTTAAGATCTTGCCAAGATGGTTCGGAGATCAATCCAAGAGATGTTATTAATCTGCCTTATACTACTCTAGAGAAGCTTTTTCTCATAATATTGTCTCTATTTTTGTAAGAATCTAGACGAAAGGTTGACTGCAAGGTCTTTCTAAGTCCCTACGTTGATTGTGCAGAACAAATGAGGGGTATTGCTGATGCTAGTGGAACTCAAGATAACCGCATCCTGCGAGATCTACAATATGCCAATTGCATAGCAGTAAACCAATCCAACCCATATGAATTGCCTAGACTTTGTTCCACGAGCAGTCTCAAAGCAATCAGTTTTGATAGATTGACAAAAGAAAACCACCCGCCATCATCGCAGCGTGCCATATTAGAAGAAGTTGAGGAAGAAAATGAAGAAGTTACAGAAGAGGAGATTCCAGTTGTTACGTCAAGAAAAAGAAAAGGAGACTTCCAAAATGATGAACAATCAGATAATATGCCCACTAAAAAGCAAAAACGACCTCCTCAAAAGAAACCAGCTGCTGCTGCTGCAGTACCCAAAGGTCCGCCTCCCAAGTACACCCCAAGACAAACCAAACCTCCTCCAAAAACTGCTGCTGGCAGAAAACAGTACAAGACCCCTGTTTATGTAGAACCAAGCGAAAGTGAAGAAGAAGAAGAAGAAGAGGAGCAAGAGAATGACAATACTCTCAATCATTTAAATGCCCACAACAACCAATCCGATGCTCAAACCTTGGACATGGTAGATGAGAATGGTCAGTATCAAGACTACTATGAAGCCGATGAAATAGACGTGAGCGCTCTTGAAAACATTGAAGTTATTCAACAGTCACATGCTGAAGTTCAAAGAGAGAGGCAATATAAAGATAATCCATTCAACAGCGAAGGTGCATCATTCTCTTAAATCAACAACATTAAAATCAACAACATTTTTAAAGTATTTTTTCAAGTGTGATTTAGCAAATATTCTTGCTTTTTTCTTTAAGATACAACTTTTACGAAATTTTGCGATTTTTTCATGCTTAAACTGACTACCTAATTTAAATAACTTGTTATAAGTTACCCTACCTGTACAATGTTTACAACTATTAGTATATCTATTTTTCTCGTAAATCAAGTTCAACTCTACATCAAATTGTCCAAATACGCCAATTGCCCTTTTTATCTTATTATAAAGTCTATAACTTTCAGTACAAGTACCCATATGTTGACATATTTCTCTAGCAATATTTTTACAATGAGCATTTAAAGATAATACGTTGTCTTTACGGCTAAACTCTCTAATAATAGACGCTTTTATCAAACAAAACATAGAATTTTCCAATACAAGTGACGCAAATAATGTCTCATTAGTTGTCATCCCAACCATTAGCGCAAAATCCATTATTAATTTAGTCTCTTTAGGTATCGACTTACTACTCTGTCCATATACCAATGAAAAATCTATATTAGATATGTTTACAACAGCAAAACAATTTAAACATAATATTTGATCTTTACCGTTTATTGTAATAGATTCATCACTTTTACAAATCTTACAATGAGATAGTCCTTTCGCACAATGTAACCCATCAAACATGTTCATACACTTTTCCATGTCAATAGTTTTAACGTATTCTGAGATAGCTGAAGCAGAGTGAAGTAGAATTTCTATTAAATTCTTTTTTCTTTTCCATTTACAACCACCTTTGAAGATAATCCTAATCTCCCATTATTGGTGTGCAAATTATCGAATATATCGCCATTATCTGAAGTATTTACTTTGGTAATAAAACTGTCAGCCTTTTCCATCAGATTCAGCTCCGTAACAGTTAAACAGGATGTTTTCACATTCGAATCATTTAAATTCGACCCCTCCACTCTTGTCAACTCATTCACATTTGCATTTGTCACAACTACATCATTTTCAGCAGCAGCCTCATATCTAAGATGGAAAAAGGACCTATTAAAGTCAAAGTAGCAAGTAGCGAAAGCTGCTATGGTGAAAATCCATACGTATTATTCAAACTAGAATTACGTGAACAAGGACAGGGATTGTACGTACAATCTGAAATCATCTCAAGATTTTCAAATGGAGAAGGAAGTCGCTTTACAAAGTTTGAATACAACATAGGGTTACGTGGAGAGGTACTCAGATTATACGTTAAGAAAGCAATCAAATCTCTCAAACAGATGTTGCAGTTCTTAAAAAAATATGGAATTACTCACAATTGGCTGATGAAATATTGTAAAGAATACGCCTTCATCATCACATCTAACGAATCTGTAAAAGATACTTACTCCAATGGTTTCATTGTGGCTAACCATCCTAATTTATCATCAATTGACTGGTTTTCTGCTATGATGCAATCTCCAGATGTTGCGTTAACATACAAATTGCACATGTTAACATCCATTTCTGACGATTTGTTACAATCCTCATCCTTTGATTGGGACACACTGTCACCTAAAGATGCCAACAAATCATCTGAAAGCTCATCTAAGAATGGCGATGGATCTGTTGACGACACACCACCCACAGAGTCCATGCTGATAGACCCAACCTCAGAAGACACCAACTCTGATTCTTGGTCTTTTGCATTTTCAGAGTGCGGTATTACACCTTCTAGATTTGTATTGCATGGTGCAAATACTGTTGGTTGTGATTTTGGTACCGGCAAGATGTATAATCCCAGGTGTTCATGCGCTGTACCCCTTTCCAATAATGGCTCTTGCGAAATGTTAAACTCCTCCGAATTGACATTCAAAGAGTTCTCTAAAAAAAGACATAAGTGCTTAGAGAAACTTGTAGCAATAGAACAAAAACAAGACAAAGATGATTGTTGGCTTTACCAAAATTCCATCCAATATCAACAAATGCAGCATAGAAGAGCGCTTGTTGCTAATGATAAAAAATCTGAGCAAGAATATCGTGACCAACAATATCGCAACTATAGAAATTGCTCTTTTTTAAAATCACAAGTTGTTGATCCTCAAAATCGTCAAAACCAACAACAGAAAAACTTTACCCAAGATAAATTAGATGCTTTAAATAAACATCCTGAGTTGCTTTCTAACATATCCGACAAAAACTTCTTACTCATATTAAACGATCTGTACGAATTAGAAAAAAAGACCAATGTTGGTAATCATTTTATCCAAAAAAGTGGAAAATTTAGACCTGGAATGTATCCTTATTTATACTTGAAAAAATCTGAGTCCTCTAATGTTTTAGAAGTTTTTGGAATCAAGTACTTGACCAAAATTTTCACACAAACAAATCTCCCCCATTCTCCCACATATGTAAAAAATGTAAAAATTGAATGCTTAATAGAAAACGACTACAATGTGACTGAAAAAGTCACCTTTATTAAAGATATTAACGACGATATGAAAGCAAGAGATCAAAGGCAAAAGAAACACTACTACAAGATGAGGTTTGGGGTAAAACGACCGTTAAACGACCTGACAGCAGAAGATTCAAATAATGAGTCACCTTATGAAGACATGTCTCATGATGATACAGAATCTACAACTTCTACTGCAGAATGGGAACGTTGTGATATTTCACTACAAGATACTGAATTATGCAGTCCAAAAAAGATGAAAGTAGAACTTTAATCACAAAAAACATTTACATCTGTATATTTTTTTAAACATCTTTTTAAAAAGTTCATTGTTTGTTTTTTGATAGTATAGTCCTCCATATCCGCCCAAATCTCCGTTTCCTTCCATGTATGCCAAATGTAAAATCAACTTCTCAGTCATCAGTTGCTCATATGTGACGATTTGTAATGATGGGTGATTTGGCATTTCAAGAGCTGACGTCTTTATATCTTCTTTCATAGATATTCGATATGAAGCTAACAAATACTCTATGATCTTGTGTCTAATCGGCTGAATATTTAAGACTCTCATTATACTATTCTTTGCTGGAGCCACAAAATGTAACCTGAACTTTTTGTGCTCTTTCTCAAAGTTTGCTTTTTGAATCATCAGCACGGCATTCTGTTTCGACTCAATTGCAATACGGATGTTAGGGTTGTTCATTTGATCATAATGACCCAATATTTTCGCTTCTTGAATGAGAACTTGCTCTGCTGCAGCCTTGACATTTGTATTGAAATAGTGTAAATACATACTATTAATACCCATAAGTTCCTTTTGTTGCAATGTCATCTTGCGAAGATTTTCCAATCTATCTCTTTGCTTATGGTCAGGGGACTCGTATCTCGTGTCAACCGAATAACTTATTTTATCAGATTCTTTTCCCGTATAAATCCAATTTAGCCTTTCTCTATAACCTTGCAAAAATGCTGTTACTTCATCTTCAGGCCTAGGATTTTGACCTCCTGGACGTTCAACATACCCACCATAAGCAAGATAAAAATCATCAGGCCTATGAAATGCTGATGTTCTTGACATTAACCATTGTTCTGGTAATTGAAAGTTATCTTGTTCTCGAGCACTTGAAAACCATCTTGTGGGAACTCTGACCCTCTCTTTCTCAGGTGTGTCTTCATTGTCGAGTAATTTTTCCAATATCTGTGCCTCTTCTGTTATTGTAAAGTCGCAACCAAATTGATTCCTCACAATAGGTTTGTATATGAAGGCTTTTTCTCCTCTTATACATTCGTTACCAAAAGCCATCGGTTCTCCAACTTTACTAGCATCGTCCCTGGTAATTAAACCATCCATTATTGGAGCAATCGCTTCATTCGTACGTCTCTTATGCACAGGGACTTCAAGCTTAAACTTCTCTTCTCCAAACTGCACATTGTATATCTTCTTGAACTGATTGTCCCACATTGAAGTGTTTTCCATCAGCTCTGCACATCTTATGTCGCTTTCAAAATTTCTGTATGACTTTCCAATTCTTTGATCTTGACATTTTAAATTGCTCCCATTGGCTCTCATAGTGACTTTCTTGCGCCACTCATCAATTTCACTCAACTCAAACATATGCCGGTAATATCCAATTGGTTCCCTCTTTGCAATTGATTCTAGAACTGACTTCTTAGTATGATAATCTCTTACAAATTGATTGGTAGTATCACGTAAATGAACCAAATGTCTATCAGTAGTTTTGTTATTGGATTCTCGATTGTTTGCTCTCCTCTTAAACCTGCTATGAGTTTGAACCCTACCAAGATGACCTCCATCCGTAGCTAGTCGTGTTTGTCTTGCTTGTATGACTGCACGATCAGGAGTCCCAAATTCTGGTGTAATTACCATATCATGATAAATTTCTCGAGCTCTCGGAGCTCCACTTCGTGCTGGATCGCTCATCTCTATCTCCTCTTCTTTTATTTTTTTCAATCTCTCAAACATATCAGTAGGTTTCTCAATAACCAACCTATGAATATCTGAGTTATCTTTATCAATATCTTTCTGTCTGCGCATTAGACCCAAATACGTAGGTCCCCAACCGTTACCTTCACTCAATATCGCATCCAATGATTCTTCTATTTCTTTCACCTCCTTACATCTATTAGCTGGGATTTTAAAAGAATGATCGTTCTCCCACTTCGTCACCTTTTCATCAAATTCGCAATATTCTTTTGAATTGAAAAAATTTCTAGATGTCAAGCTAACTGTTTCTTTTTCTTTAGTCAAATTTATTCTTTCTTGTTCTTTATCTTCAATATGCATACATCCCCAATTGCCATATGCTCTACATTCTTTTTCACCTTTTGATTTATTAGCGTAAGGAGCAGTCAAAGGATTTATTGTAGGATCACTCCACGTAGGTTTCCACTGCTTGGCGAATTTTGGTGATATTTCGACTTTCACATCTACTCCTGAATCCAACTTAACCACTTTGCTATTAAAGCGATTCAGATTTGGTTGAACATTATACACAGGTAATGATTCAAGTCTAAAATGATTATATCCTCCATCTTCATGCATCGATCCTTGCAAAGAATGTTTGAATCTCAGATAAATTCTCATCTCCTCTAGAACTCTTTCATACCAAACGACTCTATGAGGTAACAAACTACAGCACCATTTTTCGTCATCTTCACCCATTTTTCCTGGAAGTTGTTCTCGTGCAATTCCTCTCTTCTCATCAACCTGGTGCCACCATACCCCTTCTACATCACTTTTCCTGTATATGTCAGATATTCCATGCCATGGCGCATCAAATTCAGCATCAGGAGCTTCGATATATTGAAAACAGTTGCCGTTTGTAAAAGTTGTCCTCTGAGGTCTTGCTTCGTCAACTACTGCACTTTCTTTTAAATCTCTTAACTGAAGTTCGTTTGTGTATAGTTGCTCTCGAAAGCCAGTAATCAAATCGAAATTGTAACGTCCATTAGGATTCATTCTCCACCTACGACTCTCATGATCAAATGCAAATGTCGTATTGTGTTCTTTGATATTGCTTTTGTGTTCGCTTTCGCCAAGATTCATTTCTCGATCTTGTCTGTCAACATTATACCCAATTTCATCTTTCCTCTCTCCTTGTATGCTATGATGCTGCACATTCCATGTCGGCTCAGTCAAACATTGTGTTTGATTGAAAATGAATGGTCTGTTGCTGCTAAATTCTGATATCACATCTTGAGCTGGCACCTCATTCCATATGTGACCTGGTTCTGACCACTTCCCACATCTTTGACTCGGTTTTTGAAATTGGTGACAGCTTTCTAACTTGTGGTTAACATCTTGATGATAATATGGCTCATACCACAAAGTATCCTCCACTACATTAGCAGTCTCCAAAAAATTACCATTCATTAGCCTCTTATTTCTCATCAAAGAGTTGTCAGGTTTTTGACAATCAGCATAACCACCTGAAGATAAACCTCTAACTTTACATTGCAACTTAACCCCTTTCATAAATTCAGTACCTTGATTTTCAACATCATCTTTCTTATGCACTGGATCTAAAGAACTCAACCCGTTTACATTAAACTTAGTTCCAATGAAAGATCTAGCTCCAAGTTCCCTACCTCCCAACTCATTATAATCAGAATAAACTAAACCTGTATGATAATTACCTATCATCTCCTTTCTGCAATCGTATTTAGTCGGAATCATACCCAAATCGCATCCCAGAGATATTTCCAACTCACTTCTACCATAAGCAACGAAAGGGTACTCATCTAAACCTGAATACCTTCCAGACCATCCATCCTTCACTGTTTCATAGCCACGATCACCATCCTCATCAATATAATATTTCCTATACGCACTTATATCACCGTTTATTATATTCCTTTGCCCTGTTGGATGAAGTAGAGACCTAGATCCTCCACCAGTACGTTCGTAATCTCTAATATACTCAGCTCTTTCCTCTTCGTCAAACTTGACAAGATCCTCAAATGTATTGAACTGGTTTGAGCTGACAACTTCATCAACTGCACAACTTTCATCGTAGGAAATATATCCATTTGCCTCCCCAGAACGCACTCTTTTCATACCTGCTCTCTCCATTTTTTCTTTTCTCGTAAACACTGTATGCTTCTAGTAGATACTAAACTCTGAAGTGATTTTATTCCTAATAACTTTGCAATTTATAATATTTCAGACCCTAAATATAGAATATGACTTCATTCCTATAAATAGATTACGTATTCCAACCGTATTTAATTCAAAACAATTTTTTAAAAAAATACGTATTTTTTTATTTTTTTACGTAAAAAACCGGTTTTTCCAGATTTTCCAGTTTTTCCAGTTTTTCCAGTTTTTCTAGTTTTTCTAGTTTTTCAAGTTGTTGTTTCATTCAAACTAAATGTATAAATATTTCAGATATTCCCTACTCATCATTCACTCTGAGTTTCTCAGTGTGCATGCTGATCTTCAAAATGCAAGCAATCAAACCGACAACTGAAAAATGCATGATTTGTCTATCACCTTGGGATGATCTTATTGGCAAAAAATATCAGTTCCGATGGAATGTAAGTAGTTTATATTTCTACATTCTTAGCATTTTTTATACTTGGTCTTTTCATAGTTAGACTTAGGAATATTTTCGGCGTTCGTAGAACTAAACATTTTTTTTTATTTCTTTTATTTAGGTCACTTCGAGTTGTGATCATTGCTGTTGCACAGTTTGTTATGCTAATTTATGCTTTGAAGCAGCTCCGTTGAAGTCGTTTGGACCTGTTTGTGTTCCTGCAGCCAAACTAAGAGAGTCTATCACCTGCCCAATGTGTAGGGTTCCTGAAATATTAACTCTAAAAGATTGTACAATAAAAACAACAAAATTGGGTACCCTACGAATGTTTAAAGAGAATCTAGACTGTGAAAGTGAACTAAAAGCCGCCTATGAAAAAAGATTAGCCACTCTTACTGCAAGTAATAAATACCTAAAGACCGAATTAGATTTGTACAAAGACATAAAGGATGTAAGACTACAAAACGATAGATTAAATCAGGATTTAAAAGCAATTAAAGAAGCTAACATCAGCTTAGAAAACAGCCTTGAAGAGGAAAAATTAATAAGCAGAAACTACTACGAACTATTAGATCACGCCCTCGTCGAATTAGAAAGACAAAAAGTTAAACATGAGGAACACTCAAAAGCCTCAAAACATCACTTAGAACTTGTCCTATCTGAATCGAAAAGAATGAAAGATGATGCTTTAACAATAAAAGAACAAACTATAGCATATAGAGGTCAGCTAATTCAAGAAGCTAGGGAAGTTATCGTGGAATCAGAACTAAAAAACATTCAATTCTCAGTTATGAAAGATGAACTTTACGGAAAATTAAACGTATTGAAAGATAATATAATTCCAGAGCCTGTCAAGGAAGATTTTCGTAAACAATTGGAAACAAAACTAGTTCATGCAGCCTATGATACAGGTGATGCCGTGTATAACAACGCAGCCTTGTCTTTAGCAATTTTGATGTGTTGCGAACAGTTATTTTCAAAACCTTGCCTCCAGCTGTCTATGATTGATTGCATAACTAATCATGCGGAATCTTGCGACAAAGGAAGTTGTAGTAAGCTTATTACTATTTTGAAAAGAGAAGTTGGTGAGATTGCCTCAGGAATAAAGTCAATTGACTCTCTTGGTTTACTCTTACGCACTTATCATGTTGACGATGATAATAGTATAAGCGATATACGTATTCCTTCCAACTTTACGTNAATTCTCAATCATGAAAGATGATCTTTACGGAAAATTAAACGTATTGAAAGATAATATAATTCCAGAGCCTGTCAAGGAAGATTTTCGCAAACAATTGGAAACAAAACTAGTTCATGCCGCCTATGATACAGGTGATGCCGTGTATAACAACGCAGCCTTGTCTTTAGCAATTTTGATGTGTTGCGAACAGTTATTTTCAAAACCTTGTCTCCAGTTGGCTATGATTGATTGCATAACTAATCATGCGGAATCTTGCGAGAAAGGAAGTTGTAGTAAGCTTATTACTATTTTGAAAAGAGAAGTTGGTGAGATTGCCTCAGGAATAAAGTCAATTGACTCTCTTGGTTTACTCTTACGCACTTATCATGTTGACGATGATAATAGTATAAGCGATATACGTATTCCTTCCAACTTTACGTATTCTCCTACATCAGGAAGAAACTTCGTAGACAGTAGGCAAAAAAAGGTGTTGGAATTTGCTGCGAAACTGTCTACATCAAATACGTTGTCTGCAAATCGACAACGTAAAAGAGAAAGATCAGCATTGGATGGTTTGGTACCTGATCCTCCAGCGAAGATATCAAAACCATCTGGGAGTGGAGACATGGAGTGTGAGAAGTTAATTCCAATCCAATGCTATGGGATGATGATCAGAGAGCATGAAGAGAAGAAGACTTGTTCATATTTGAGCGTTACTGACAATTTTGAGAAACTCTCGAAATTGCAGTGTTCAACATTGTTTTGCAAACGATACAATGAACAGTCGGTAGATAAGAATTCGCTATCATGTAATGTTGATATTAATTCTTGTCCTTTAGTTCACAGGTGTTCGTACATAATGCCTTGGGGTAGTCCATGTTTTTCTCAACTGCACACATATGTGCAACATGATTTATATTTTGAAGAGAGTGAATCACAAGTGCAAGTGCTGTTCGATTCAAAAGCCATCAGCGTGTTGGAGAAACAGCAAATAGAAGAAATGTTTATTGAGAGAGAAGCTACGAAAGAAACGATGAGTGATCAACAGTCATCTGGCATACGTGAGATGTCTCGTGTTTCTTGGATTCCTGGTGAGAAGTTCTACAAGAAAGGAAACAGATTTGATTTGATGAAGAAAACTTTTGAATTTACTAGAAACAGTAGTATAATGAAACGACATTTTACTAGAATAGATGATGGTTTAGTTTTTGTGCCTGAATCTCCACAGTCACCTGATGCTTAGTACTTATATGATATATTGTGTGTTCTTTTTGGGGAAAAAAGTTGTTATTTTTTTGTGTCAATCTTTGTTATCATAATACAAAAAGTTAAGGTAGATGGCGCCTTTCTACCTTAACCCGGGGTTGGAGCAGCTTTCTTACTTAATTAATTCTAAGTTAACTTACCTTGTTTTTGTACGCATTGTTTCGAATTCAGCTACCCTTACTCCTTCGTTTCCAGTACCTAGAATTAAAACATTACATACAATTAGGTTAAGATACGAGAGTAGAGGATGCTACTCTAAACAATAATGGGATTTGGAAAGCTGCTCCAACCCCTACGTTAATTGTAGATAGTCTAAAAGGTCCTAAGGTCTTAACCCTATTCGTACTGGGCGATTTGTTGGTTAGTTTGTACTGGGGGGGGGGGCGTTTTTGGCCCCCCCTCTTTTATTCCAAAACTACAAGAGGTATAACAATGAGTCTTACCCCTCTTGTTCTTTGGACAATTAGCTTTTCAAATATAACAATGGTAATTAATTAGTCACATGATTCGTTGCTAGGCAACCAAAAAACAAGGGAAATTTGACAAATTTATAGCTTCTTGACAAGAAAAATTCTATTTCATTAATTTCTCTACCGATTTTCTCCAAAATTGTTGCAAATAGTAGGAAACATATCATAGATTCAAAATACATACTTTGTAGCAATTTTCAGTATCTATTTTTAGCATAATTAGCTTTAAATTATTCTTTTGTTTCATGTGCTGATTATCTTC
>REGM01000299.1:36835-51660 GCA_004194415.1 Aurelia aurita
TTAGGTCTGTTTTTATAGATTTGGGTTGTAAATAAAGTTTTATGAGGATTAACGTTCATTTTGAGATGGACCCATGTGCGCAGATATGAAGTACACCCTGTCCCGGCCCCTTTGGAACCCGAATTTATTGAAAATCGGCCAGAGACCTAGAAATCGTCGAAGAACATTAGATTTACTGAAATTAATTCTGTTTTTACAGATTTAGGCTGTAAATACAGTATTATCTGATGCGTAGCTTTAAAGAACAGCGTATTCCGAATCTCCTTTTCAGCCTTTTGAAGACAATTGTCGACGTTTTTGTTGGGTTGTTTCCAAAATTCAAAAGTTTGCGTTTGTAAAAGTAAGCAAGTTTACTCAAGAATAAACAACCTGCGAGGTTGCTGCTGACGTTATGTGGAACATTGTATATGTCATATGAAGATAGGGAAGAGTTTTTTAATGCTGTAGTTCAGCGAAAGCCATCTTTCAGATTCATGGATGAAAAAGAACGATTTGAATTTTTAATCCAAGCAAACGATCAACTGACACTTGTAATACCAAAGTTCGTTGGAAAATTCCTAAATAATGTAGACCAGGTGAAACAGAAATTATAACAACCAAAGTAGCTTTTATTATCTCCGTATTTTTTTGTTGCTGTTAGTATATTAGTATTTGTTTTGTTTATTCTCGTAATAGTTGTATTTAGTCATACAAATGCATTTTTGTGTTAGGCTATTATGAGAAATAAAATTCTGAACAATTTCTGGAAATTAATACGCAGTTTTTATCTTAACAAAGTAATTAGCTTGTTTTTCTAATGTCGCCATCGCACGTCTGCTATTTGAAGTCTGCAACTATTGCCTAACTCTATATTATGGATTTTGAAAGGTAGTGAAGAAATACGTTGAGTGGAAGACATCAAAAGAAATGACACAAACATTGATGCGTATGTATATTGTCTAGAAATTCTACTTGACAAACAAAAATATGGATAAATCTTAAACAGTTGACGATTACGCTAAAGATGGCGGCAAGGAACTTTTCACCAAGATTCATTGCGTTTTTTAATCGAATTCCTATAGAATTGTCAATGATTCTTAAATAGAACGCAATGCATCTTGGTAAAAAGTTCCTCGCAGTCATCTTTAGCGTAATCTTCTATTACAGAATCTTTCCGAGGCCCAGTAGGAAGGGGAAGCAATTGGATATGCAAGATAAATTAACAACTTCAATATGTTTTTTAAATGCCTCAAAATATAACAGTTTTGACAAAAGAATCTCATGACCAGTAGTTGATAACAAGCTTTCTTGCTGTAAATCTATTAAGGTACGTGTAATAACAATCTCTTCTAACAAGCATTTGGCTTATTGTCTCATTCTTTCTCGCAAAAGGTCAATTTAATAATTATGTTCTCTCCAGATACAAAAAATAAAGTGAACTGGATCAATTAGCAGGAGGTCAGTTCATGACTTTTCAATGTCATTGTATTTGTAAAGAACTGTCAAACAAGCAGCAAGCACGAATTATGTGGTATCTTATTGCAACAAAAATTCTGACTAAAGAGTATGCTTTAAATATCAACGATAGTCCACAAGATCACTGACTAAATCAAAAAGGTCTAATGGCATTAAACAAACATCGAAGTGCAGTGTAGCAAATTATCTGGTTCTTAACTTATATGTACCAGGAGAGTCAAACAATTTATCCACTGTTCGGTAAATCCTATTGCAAAAATCATTCCACCATTTCGTAAGATTTCATCTTATTTGCCTCAATGGAGCTTCGACTTAATTTCGAATATTTCCCTCATAGACTTTTTACTTCTCTCAGAATACAGACATTAGCAATAAATGTCACTTTCTATAATCTGCTAAACGAACGTTAACAATTTTTCAATCTGATACAGATTTTTACACAAATTATTATTTTTGCCTTTTAATGATTGAAGTGAATATTTACAACAAATTAGTTCTTTGTCATGACAAAACAAAACCCTGTGCCGAAACTGTCCTTAGATAATTGCATTAAACTTTTCAGGAAAATAATAACAAATCTAAAAACTAATTGAGATCTCTGAGATGCAATTGAATTGGAAGATTTCAGATGGATTTCACAGATGTTCAAGCCATGATACATCTATAGCAGTATGATTTTCCAGACAGTGGGTACATTTTTTGACTCATATGCTGGATATCTTTGATCCTGATCCAAGATTCTTTTAATTTGCATTATTTTACGTCTTTTTGTTCATTCTTGCCAAAAGAGACTGCAAAACTACAATAAAAAGCATAAAAATCTATTGGAACAGATAAAGCATAAACAATTGTGCAAAATGAAAGCAAAGCAGATCGATGTTTGCGATAAAGAGACTGATAGTAGCAAATAAAAAAAGTGCCAAACTTATTACTATGCATTACTATAGGTATTCCTAAGGAAATGAAGCGATTAGCATTGCACATGACAAGAAAACTAGGACGATCTAGGAATCTATCCAAAGATCTAGAAAGCGATACTGTAATCATGATCTGGCACGACTAGAACGATCAAGAGGAAAATTAAAAATATCACAGGTGAAATAAACATCCTAGTAGCAAATTTTTCAAAAGCATGCAAATGAAAGTTGTACTAGATGGTAATGCCGCATTAAAAATAGCCAAGAACGGAGGAAACGGAAACAAGAAAAGAAATAAAACAAGAATATTGGACTTGATACCATCTGGTGTAAGCTTGATCACTCTAATGGGTTTCTTGCCAGTCTGTAGAGCTGCATATCAACGAATAAAAGAATCAATTTGATACACATGCCAAACAGCATAGAAAGTCTGTCTATCTAGTAAATATCTATCACGATTGAAACTCTTTCTTTCAATCATCCTCCAGAATCATAAATTTACTGGTGCTACTGATCTTCGCTATTTCTCGTCACAATCATGGTATCAACACCATTGCTCAAAGTAAGATTATAGATGGATCGATTTCATAACTATCTCTCTCAAGAGGTGATCGATATTTATCACTGAAAGACACCATTGACCCCGAATACAATCGCAAAACATAAATTTTGCAAGTACGTAAAATAAAGAAGCTGCAGCTATATTTATTACAGACCTGAATGTCATAAAGATCCAGTATTCGTGTTTCTAGTTTGTTCAAAAGAGTAAATGAATCAATTCCTAAAGGACACAACTTGTGTTATTAGAAATAAATACAGTCAATGCAAATGAATATCTGTTCTGTAAGTAAAAAATCTTTGAACAATTTTAATTTAACCACCAAACTAGCAAGATCTACTTCTGGTGTCCAACTAACTTGAATGAATCGGACTAAAACTTTTGTTTGGGAGTTGTTCAAATAAAATTGCCATCTCAAGAAGAAGGGGCAAGAAAATCTTCAAACAACTTACATGTCAGAGGCGCTGATACAGTGCTTGATTCTGAAAAGAGAACATCAATGCTTAAAGGAAATATGACAAGTGATAACAGGCTGGTAAAACGGATGGAGCACACAAAAATGACCATACGTGCATTAAGAGAGCATAGGCGTAAGAAACCAATGATTTTGATTTTGCAACGGTCTTCACTTTGTCCCTTTTATATGCAATTACCTTTCGCCTTCACCTTGTATATCACTAGTTTTATATCAATGAGATGCGCAGTAGAATAGTACAAGTCACGCTCGTTGCAAAGAAAACCATTGCTAATAAAAAAGGATAAAGGCATCATAATACTACATGTAAAAATAAAGATTGCGCTGAAAATAATACACTTACTTGCTCCAGGCATCGTGGCTGCTTCAGTTCCTAAAAGCAAATCGTGCAAAAACATTAGCGAATAGAAAACATAAGAAAAAAGAATCTTTATTGAAGATGAAGAAATTAGAGGATTGTGTTGAAATAATACACTTACTTGCTCCAGACATCGTGGCTGCTTCAGTTCCTAAAAGCAAATCGTGCAAAAACATTAGCAAATAGAAAACATAAGAAAAAAGAATCTTTATTGAAGATGAAGAAATTAGAGGATTGTGTTGAAATAATACACTTACTTGCTCCAGACATCGTGGCTGCTTCAGTTCCTAAAAGCAAATCGTGCAAAAACATTAGCAAATAGAAAACATAAGAAAAAAGAATCTTTATTGAAGATGAAGAAATTAGAGGATTGTGTTGAAATAATACACTTACTTGCTCCAGACATCGTGGCTGCTTCAGTTCCTAAAAGCAAATCGTGCAAAAACATTAGCAAATAGAAAACATAAGAAAAAAGAATCTTTATTGAAGATGAAGAAATTAGAGGATTGTGTTGAAATAATACACTTACTTGCTCCAGACATCGTGGCTGCTTCAGTTCCTAAAAGCAAATCGTGCAAAAACATTAGCAAATAGAAAACATAAGAAAAAAGAATCTTTATTGAAGATGAAGAAATTAGAGGATTGTGTTGAAATAATACACTTACTTGCTCCAGACATCGTGGCTGCTTCAGTTCCTAAAAGCAAATCGTGCAAAAACATTAGCAAATAGAAAACATAAGAAAAAAGAATCTTTATTGAAGATGAAGAAATTAGAGGATTGTGTTGAAATAATACACTTACTTGCTCCAGACATCGTGGCTGCTTCAGTTCCTAAAAGCAAATCGTGCAAAAACATTAGCAAATAGAAAACATAAGATAAAAGAATCTTTATTGAAGATGAAGAAATTAGAGGATTGTGTTGAAATACTACACTTACTTGCTCCAGACATCGTGGCTGCTTCAGTTCCTAAAAGCAAATCGTGCAAAAACATTAGCAAATAGAAAACATAAGAAAAAAGAATCTTTATTGAAGATGAAGAAATTAGAGGATTGCGTTGAAATAATACACTTACTTGCTCCAGACATTGTGGCTGCTTCAGTTCCTAAAAGCAACTCGTGCAAAAACATTAGCAAATAGAAAACATAAGAAAAAAGAATCTTTATTAACGATGAAGAAATTAGAGGATTGTGTTGAAATAGTACACTTACTTGCTCCAGACATCGTGGGTTCTTTAGTTCCTGAAAGCAAATCGTGCAAAAAACATTAGCAAATAGAAAACATAAGATAAAAGAATCTTTATTTAAGATGAAGAAATTAGAGAGATCGTGCAAAACATTAGAAAACAGTCGTCAGTTCGTAGTCAATGTTTAGGAATGGCGATAACGACTATCAAGTTAAAGGTGTTTAATATGCGAAATCAAGATAAGATACCAAAGAATTACCTGTAATCGTTCCATCGTTCACTTGTTTGGCTGTATAAAGAAGTTCTTGTCATCGGTTCATTTCATGAAATTTACATATATTTACTAACTACATATCAAAACATTGAAAATGCTTTCTTGAATGTTTCAACGCAGTTGATTTGAAGACCAACTGTAGTAATCATTATGCTTTACCAAAAAAATACTCCTTTTTATCTGAGAATCTGCACAAAAGGTATATATTTGAAGTTTGGTGGGATTGAAAAATGAGAAATCATACTGCTTTTTAAGCAATAAATCAAACGCGTATCTGACAATAATTTCAGCGAAGGCTTTATTCTTGTGTGATCTTTTCCCCTATTATCTAGGTTGGCAATAATTATTTTGAACATACAAGAATGGATTAAGAAAAATATGACAAACAGGACATACGATTTACATTCTTTTCCATGAAAATACGGAATGAATTTAGGACCAATGCACCATGGTTCGAACTTAGAAATCCATCTCCTAAGCTCTCGTTTGGGCTATAAGACCAGAAATTGTTCTTCTTGGGATTTCTTTTGAAAGCCATAACAACAATCTCACAGTCATGGTTAGCAACCATCTTGTCAACCTACAAAGACATCATAGATGAGATCAAATAGTCACAAATAAAACCCCCTATAGCAAGGTATAATGAAAACACAACTGCAACAAAGACAAATATTTTCAACATAAAGAAATGATACAGTCTTTCGAATTTCAACAAAAAGAAGCTTTGCCACTTCTTGCAGTACAGACCTTGCACACATTAACACGTTCCTGAGAAATCTCATTAAAAAAATTTACAGAATGATTCAAGAATTCGTATAAAAATGTACAGTCAGTCTTTCATAATTCTTGTCATGTTAATGTGCCCAAGGCATGTATTAACTTTTGTTTTCTTGCCTAAGAATTCTTAGAAAATATTTAATTTTTTCACAAAATGCTTGCCGTCTTTTAAACCTCTCAAGAATTTATATCTGTATTTGGAGAATTCTTAAGAATTGTTTGATGTTTGTGAACTCAAGATATTTACTGTAGCTGCCATGAAATAAACAAATTGCATTGAAGTGAATCATCTTGCTGGACCAAATAAATACTTGCAATTGAAAAATTATCTAGTATATAATGCTTAGATTCCTACTAATTAAGGCTATTTTTATGTTGTATATATACTTTGTACTTTATCCTCTTCTGGGATTCAAAATGCTGATCTCCCATCTTTCAAAATACTGGCTACCTGCAGACATGAGCAAAGACTTCAGCATTGAAAGTCATTTGAATTACACACCCTGCCCTTAAAAGTTTTCTTTGCATCAGTGAACCTGGTAACCAAAGGTTCACGCTTCTTCTCCTCCAGTCTTGTCTTCTTTGACATTTCTTTTTTACAAATTTGGCACCATTTAATTTTTATATTGTACAAAGTGCCACAACTGACACATGCTCTGGTTGCAGTTGGTGTGGCCTGTGGATTTAAAAATCATTTTTATTTTCTTCATTACTATATGTTGCTGTATAAGGGTGACCAAAAAATGTCCCTATATTTGAAAAATCACTACAAAACTGAATTTCGTAACAGTTGAACGATGAAGTGATGTTTTTATATTTCTAGTAATCTTTAAGTGATTCAAAAGATTAAAAATTATATTTCTAGTAATCTTTAAGTGATTCAAAAGATTAAAAAATCTACCTTGCAGAATAGCTGAAAAAATTTCTTAAGACATTACTAAAAAAGAAAACAACTTGTCAGTTTCATGTTTTATTATACTTTGCTTTAGAACAGTAAATGAGAAATAATATCAATTTCAGTTTATCATCTTATTAGTTACGCCTATTCGTAAAATAAATTTCAATGTTTATGAATATATATAAATATATATACTGGCTTAGAAAAGGTTATTAAGTAATTGTTTAGAAAAGGTTATTAAGTAATTTTGCTGCAATGATTTTAAAAAAGAGGGGCATTGTTTTGAGTCACCCTGCATATCTTATTAGGATATTTCATATTGCGATCAAATAAATTCTGATACCAAAAAATCCTCTTGCAAATGATATAAAGAAACTGGAAATTATGTGACAGAGCAGGTATAAGCAATGAAAATTCCGTAACTTCTCTTCATGATAAACACATAAAATGTCTATGTTTTGTTTAGAGATATATATAGCAAAAGGTGTGTAGTATATGTCATGAATCACAACAGTTTTGGCTGAAGGCAGGACTTATTGCAAGATATCAAGTTAATAGTTTGATGTCAGAAAATTGAGGCATTGACTGTTAGTTACCATAGTGATACGATAAAGACATGATATGACATATGATAAAGCTTCTAACCAACTATAAAATGTCACTGTTCTTTCCTCTAAAAGAGAACATTATGGAAACAAGGTGTCTTTGACCTTTTTTAATGCTATCTATGCCATCTCAACTGAGAAGAGTTTCATTTATTTCTTTTCCATTTTTAATTTGCAAGAAATTGTATTCTTTTATTGTATATATTTTAGCCTTGTTATAATTTAATAATTTATAATTGTGATATTTGTCTTGAATTGTTTCAACCTATGTCACTGTACAGTTAATCATAATGTTGATGTCACAGGAAAACTTACTTTTTTCACTTTTACTGAATGTTTTCAAGNAATGAAAACACAACTGCAACAAAGACAAATATTTTCAACATAAAGAAATGATACAGTCTTTCGAATTTCAACAAAAAGAAGCTTTGCCACTTCTTGCAGTACATACCTTGCACACATTAACACGTTCCTGAGAAATCTCATTAAAAAAATTTACAGAATGATTCAAGAATTCGTATAAAAATGTACAGTCAGTCTTTCATAATTCTTGTCATGTTAATGTGCCCAAGGCATGTATTAACTTTTGTTTTCTTGCCTAAGAATTCTTAGAAAATATTTAATTTTTTCACAAAATGCTTGCCGTCTTTTAAACCTCTCAAGAATTTATATCTGTATTTGGAGAATTCTTAAGAATTGTTTGATGTTTGTGAACTCAAGATATTTACTGTAGCTGCCATGAAATAAACAAATTGCATTGAAGTGAATCATCTTGCTGGACCAAATAAATACTTGCAATTGAAAAATTATCTAGTATATAATGCTTAGATTCCTACTAATTAAGGCTATTTTTATGTTGTATATATACTTTGTACTTTATCCTCTTCTGGGATTCAAAATGCTGATCTCCCATCTTTCAAAATACTGGCTACCTGCAGACATGAGCAAAGACTTCAGCATTGAAAGTCATTTGAATTACACACCCTGCCCTTAAAAGTTTTCTTTGCATCAGTGAACCTGGTAACCAAAGGTTCACGCTTCTTCTCCTCCAGTCTTGTCTTCTTTGACATTTCTTTTTTACAAATTTGGCACCATTTAATTTTTATATTGTACAAAGTGCCACAACTGACACATGCTCTGGTTGCAGTTGGTGTGGCCTGTGGATTTAAAAATCATTTTTATTTTCTTCATTACTATATGTTGCTGTATAAGGGTGACCAAAAAATGTCCCTATATTTGAAAAATCACTACAAAACTGAATTTCGTAACAGTTGAACGATGAAGTGATGTTTTTATATTTCTAGTAATCTTTAAGTGATTCAAAAGATTAAAAATTATATTTCTAGTAATCTTTAAGTGATTCAAAAGATTAAAAAATCTACCTTGCAGAATAGCTGAAAAAATTTCTTAAGACATTACTAANGCACCATTTAATTTTTATATTGTACAAAGTGCCACAACTGACACATGCTCTGGTTGCAGTTGGTGTGGCCTGTGGATTTAAAAATCATTTTTATTTTCTTCATTACTATATGTTGCTGTATAAGGGTGACCAAAAAATGTCCCTATATTTGAAAAATCACTACAAAACTGAATTTCGTAACAGTTGAACGATGAAGTGATGTTTTTATATTTCTAGTAATCTTTAAGTGATTCAAAAGATTAAAAATTATATTTCTAGTAATCTTTAAGTGATTCAAAAGATTAAAAAATCTACCTTGCAGAATAGCTGAAAAAATTTCTTAAGACATTACTAAAAAAGAAAACAACTTGTCAGTTTCATGTTTTATTATACTTTGCTTTAGAACAGTAAATGAGAAATAATATCAATTTCAGTTTATCATCTTATTAGTTACGCCTATTCGTAAAATAAATTTCAATGTTTATGAATATATATAAATATATATACTGGCTTAGAAAAGGTTATTAAGTAATTGTTTAGAAAAGGTTATTAAGTAATTTTGCTGCAATGATTTTAAAAAAGAGGGGCATTGTTTTGAGTCACCCTGCATATCTTATTAGGATATTTCATATTGCGATCAAATAAATTCTGATACCAAAAAATCCTCTTGCAAATGATATAAAGAAACTGGAAATTATGTGACAGAGCAGGTATAAGCAATGAAAATTCCGTAACTTCTCTTCATGATAAACACATAAAATGTCTATGTTTTGTTTAGAGATATATATAGCAAAAGGTGTGTAGTATATGTCATGAATCACAACAGTTTTGGCTGAAGGCAGGACTTATTGCAAGATATCAAGTTAATAGTTTGATGTCAGAAAATTGAGGCATTGACTGTTAGTTACCATAGTGATACGATAAAGACATGATATGACATATGATAAAGCTTCTAACCAACTATAAAATGTCACTGTTCTTTCCTCTAAAAGAGAACATTATGGAAACAAGGTGTCTTTGACCTTTTTTAATGCTATCTATGCCATCTCAACTGAGAAGAGTTTCATTTATTTCTTTTCCATTTTTAATTTGCAAGAAATTGTATTCTTTTATTGTATATATTTTAGCCTTGTTATAATTTAATAATTTATAATTGTGATATTTGTCTTGAATTGTTTCAACCTATGTCACTGTACAGTTAATCATAATGTTGATGTCACAGGAAAACTTACTTTTTTCACTTTTACTGAATGTTTTCAAGCAATTGCCAACACACAACCCAAGCCCAGTCAAACCAGAAGACCTTTAGCTTATTGAAAAAAGTGCCCTTGAAGTGTTGTGCCCCTCCAAGTTCAAGATGCTTCATACGGCCCTGCTGTAGAGCTTCAATAGGATGTTGCATAGGGACAGAACAAATATTTGTGAAAATGGCCCTGAAAAACATAACTTGCCATAAGAACAAATTTTACAACTTAAAGTTATTCTTTTACCTTTCTTTTTCGGTCAATTTGTCCAACTAAAGAAAAAAATATGGGAATTAAAAAATGAAAATATAACATGCAACTTTGAGATATAGGACAAATCAGGAGGTCATCATCAAACTGTTTTCATGGAAAACATTTCAATGCGTGAATGTTGCCAAAACCTCTGTTCACTAAAGGTCCATTTTGACTTTTAAGAATCAATCTCACAGCTTACATAACTAGTTTTCTAAATTGTTTTCTGCCATTGAATCCAAATAGATCAACCAAATCCAAGCAAACAAAACGATAATGTTTCTTTCATATAAACCTACACAGTAGGGGTCAGTAGGTACTGCACTGCAAGCAAGCAAGTGCAACCACTCTCAACTTTTGCTTGATATTGAGAAGCACTTTAGTTACAAAGCCATCTTACAATGTAGTGTAACAGATTAACTTTTCTTCTACCAAATGCTAATTGTCTAATGTATATGTCGGTGTCTATGCGCTGATCTCATAAAGAAGGTACAGGTTTACAGTAAGGGCAGGAGGATAGGCCCTCCCTATAGGCCCTCCCTATAGGCCCTCCCTATAGGCCCTCCCTATAGGCCCTCCCTATAGGCCCTCCCTATTTTTATGCATGAATTCTTTAGTTCTTGACATAACCTAATTTAGAAAAAAACAATGCTAAATCCATATTGGTTTTATTAGCCCTACAACTTCCTCTAACGTCTGGCTGTGAAATTATGACTCACCAACAAATTCTAAAAATGGCTTCATCGCTGAACCCTGTGAGCTATGTCTAGGATGCTGAAAAGTTTGCTGAAGCATTGAAAATGGCTTGCTGTTTCACGAAAATGGCCGACATGCATCCGCCATGCTAAAGTTTCATGACGTTGTGCAAAGCGCGAGATTGCTGCGGGCAGAAAATATGCTGATGTCAGGTAACACGCTTTCATTCGCTGGTTCGCAGACCCTACTGGCGTCAGAAAATGAATTCAATTCAACGAAAAATTTCAGCCCAACGGAACAGTAGGGGATGCACGCAGGCTACAACACAAGGGCACTTCCTCTTTATTTTTTCAATTCAAAAGTATTCACCCCCGCACTTGAGTAAACGGTATTGGCACTGAATTTGAACAATGTTAGCAGGAGTCAGCTGATTAGCATAATATATTTTGAGAACACTGCCTTTTTAGAGGGGACGACCCGTCTATAGTTAAGGGTCCTTTCAAAATTCAGTACTTAACGGTCCTAGGGGTCATAGGGGTCTCAGGGTCATAGGGTCCGGTTTTTCCGGTATGCCGGCAATAGCCTGCGTGCAGCCTCAAACTCCTTCTCAAATGAAGAATAGAAGAATAGTAATTTTTACTTTGAGGAGGAGTCGAGGCTGCGCGCACGCTATTGGCAATGGCGATCTTTGTTGTTAATCCATTCGATTCATCAAAATTTGACCACGTTACACGTGGGTAAGATAAAACATACTGAGTACAAAAACTCTACAAAATAGTGCTGCGTTAGTAATAAATAACAAAACGCTTTTGCATCAAAAACACGAAAGAAATCATCATTGTTTAGTTGTTTACAAGCTTGTTTCCCATAAGTTCATTGGAGAAGAAGATACTTCACAAAAATGCAGTCAGCTCCAGAAGTTGTTTCGGCTCAACCGAGAAGCGTGCCAATAGCTCGAACAAGGTGCCTAGGCATCGCCCAGATCATTAATGGAACAATCATCCTGTTCGGAATCATTGCATTAATAGCTCTTGGCAACTGGGTATCTTATCTCGGCATTGGAATAGGGATAGGTGCATGGGTAAGAAATAGCTTCTATATTAGCCGCAAATTTATTGCACTTGTAACATAAATTACGAATCCTTGGCGGAAAGGAAAACATCGAAAACATCGATAAATTGGACGCCATCTTTGTTCATCATAACATAACACAGCATAATTATTACTGCATTACAGGCTAGAAGCCTGTTACAAATCACTCCGTTCTAATGTTGTTGTTCTGATTATCATNAACCGAGAAGCGGGCCAATAGCTCGAACAAGGTGCCTAGGCATCGCCCAGATCATTAATGGAACAATCATCCTGTTCGGAATCATTGCATTAATAGCTCTTGGCAACTGGGTATCTTATCTCGGCATTGGAATAGGGATAGGTGCATGGGTAAGAAATAGCTTCTATATTAGCCGCAAATTTATTGCACTTGTAACATAAATTACGAATCCTTGGCGGAAAGGAAAACATCGAAAACATCGATAAATTGGACGCCATCTTTGTTCATCATAACATAACACAGCATAATTATTACTGCATTACAGGCTAGAAGCCTGTTACAAATCACTCCGTTCTAATGTTGTTGTTCTGATTATCATTTATAGGAGATGCTCCTGAAAATAAACGAAACATTGAGCAGAATCAATTATTTTGGTTTGGGTAAAATAAAAAGTCATATCAACAAGGAAGCAAATTTCATGACTCATGATAACATAAAGTTACGGTATGCAAACATAAAAAGCTAAAACAATTCCCTTTCAAATTTGCTTTATGAAAATGGAGGTTTCAATGAGTATAATAGATACAACTAGAAATAACTTTGAGTTATCAACTGCGCGCAGTAAATGTAAAAGTAATACTACAATAAACGGCATTACACCCCTCAGATAGATAGGATTGACCCTAATAATTCCATAAAAAAACTCGTACATGAATTCTTACTCTTTTTTGCTTCTTGCGTTTGTCATTGTCTTGGCATTATTGCAGGTAAATTGTGCATATCCTGTAAATGTTGGTGTATCGTTTTTGGAAAATCTATAAATTTTAAGGTGTGATTTCACATGTTAAAATGCAGGGCCTCTTTTAACATACTAGCTGAGTGGGCTATTGCCCCCCTTGTCCCTTCTTTACATCTATTGTTTCACATTTTCAAACAATAGGCCTATTGTCCCTTTTAATCAAGGAAGCAATTGATTGCCCCCCCCCCGACTCCNCCTCCGTCGGAAGATTCCTGGTGCCACCCCTGCAACCGAGAAGCGTGCCAATAGCTCGAACAAGGTGCCTAGGCATCGCCCAGATCATTAATGGAACAATCATCCTGTTCGGAATCATTGCATTAATAGCTCTTGGCAACTGGGTATCTTATCTCGGCATTGGAATAGGGATAGGTGCATGGGTAAGAAATAGCTTCTATATTAGCCGCAAATTTATTGCACTTGTAACATAAATTACGAATCCTTGGCGGAAAGGAAAACATCGAAAACATCGATAAATTGGACGCCATCTTTGTTCATCATAACAAGTCAAACTGAGGAAAGTTGAAAGACTTACGAAAGTTGAAAGATATTCAGGTTTTTAGGAAGGTCAAAGAATTTTTGCAACTCTGGGTTTAGCCCGACAACAACAACAACAACAACAACAACAACCTACGACAAGAATATTTTTACCTTATAAGGACAAAATGATAAACATAAATTAATTAACCTTATATGGACATACAGTTTCCTATGAATAGAGGTAGAAACTTTGAATTAATCAGTTGCTCTGTAGATGCCCTAGTGGGCGAAACTAGTCAGCAATGAAAGAAAATAAAAAAGCGCAAAAGACCAAACTGATGCCTGTTTTCTTCGACTAGTTAGGCCCTCTTCAACGGTATACTTTTATATATTATTCAAATATATACAAGTTAACTAATCAAAATCGAATACACAAAACTATTGTTATTATCCGTTTTTGTCGAATCGAAGCTAACCGTTCACATTGCTCCGTTTTTGTGCAAAAACGGAGGGGAAAGCATCCATTTTTGTCTGTTCACACTGATCTGCTTGATTACAAAAACGGAGCGAAAACATCTGCTCCGTTTTTGTGAACACCTTTTTTGAATATTGTAGCGTTTTCAAAAACCTCCGTTTTTGTGCATTAACATTGATCCAGTGCGTTTTCAAAAACCTCCGTTTTTGTGGTTATCCACTTTCGACAGCGTTTTCGAAAACCTCCGTTTTTGGGCTGTTTTTTTGCGGATCAGTGTGAACACTTTCACAATGTTTTTCTCTCCGTTTTTGTACAAAAACGGAGCAGTGTGAACGGGGCCTTAGCCATATTCTAACCCAATCTCGTCCCCAGAGTGAGTTCGTTGCTCTACCTCTACTCTGGGATACAAGTGGCCGTTCTGCAATTTGATTGGCTATTCGAAAACAATAGATAACACAAACTATTTCTCGAAAACTTACTAATTATTCCAATAACAACAATATGATCAAGTCACTAAGCAACAACCACTACAATGTTACTTTGTTGTTTGGAAACGAGGTCGCATAATGAGCGTTACCCTGCCAACCGCAGATCCATAATGGCTGCTAATCTGTCCATTTTCTGGACAGATTTGTGCAATGTGTACCAGGGTGTTCACTCGGCTTCGTTACTAGCGTATGACGTAAGAACACCCTGGGAACGAGGTTG
>REGM01000299.1:62770-112770 GCA_004194415.1 Aurelia aurita
AAAATGCAAAATCCATATTGAGATACTCATCAAGAAATTTGGATTCATCAAAATGCTTGTAATCATAAACAAAATAGGAAGAATTATTATAGTCAGGCGCAGAGTTATTGAAAATAGAAAACTGATGGAAGTGATCTGAAATTTGGATAAGGACATTTCCACTTGTGACCCTGCAAGATAATCATTTGAAAAGATGTTATCAATGAGTGTTGCTGTTGAATCAGTTACCCTAGTTGGTTGAAGAATAAGAGGCTGAAAGTGGTTGGAAAACATAGTATTTATGAAATCACTAGTGAGTGTGTGGTTCTCAAAGTTGAGTAGATTTATGTTGAAGTCACCCATAATGTGAGCAATTTAATTTTCATTGGCAGTCTTAGACAATATTTCTTGGATGTGATCAATAAATTTAATAATATCAGAACTTGGGTGTCGGTAAGCACAGCAACATAGAATGTTCTTTGATTTAGCATTCTCAATTTCAATCCACACTGTCTCAAAATCACAGGTACTAATACTAAGATTAAGTCTCTTGTTAGCTTCAAGGTTAGATCTCACATAAATACCAACACCACCAGCAGCACTCTGTGAAGAAGTATGGTGGAATTTGTACCCAGGAATATCAATATTAGTTGAAATAGGTGAATCTACAGAATCCTTGATTTCAGAAAGACCAATAAGATGGAAGTTAATACCAATGTTCCCTAAGAGAGGTAAATAGCTCATCAAAATGAAGTGAAAGGCTCCTTATATTCATATGCAAGACTGATAGGTCCTTTGATGAGGTTTCCAGAGATTGCAGCTCTGGAACATTGTAGTAATTACAGTTAATATCTGGCTCAATATTCTCATCTATATCATAATCAGAAAGGTTAGGAAGGTTTTGAAGTTTAGATTCGTTGAAATAGGTGAATGGAAAAATTTGCGAGTTGATAAATACTGTACAGGCAAGGCAACCAGTTAGTCCTGAAAAAGTCAACCAGTTACTCTCAATAACACACACAATCTTTGAAGCATTTGATTGTAATCCTCCTCTTGATGTTCGTTCCGTGTATCTTGATATTTCCAAAGCATTTGATAGGGTATGGCATGATGGTCTAATTTACAAACTTAAACGCTGTGGCGTTTCAGGACAACTTCTTTCTCTTTTCTCTAATCCAAAGTTTTCTTAAGGATCGAATGCAGCGAACTGTTCTGAATGGACAGAGTTCTAACTGGGGAGATATTTCAGCAGGGGTGCCCCAGGGTTCTATTCTTGGACCCCTGTTTTTCCTTGTGTATATAAATGATCTAGCTGTAGGCTTAAAGTGCAATGCTAAGTTATTTGCTGACGATACATCATTTTTCACAGTGGTTGAAGATTCCAATACAGCTGCCAATGATATGAACCACGACTTGGAGTTGATAAGACAGTGGGCTCACAATTGGAGAATGTCATTTAATCCTGATCCGCAAAAACAAGCGGTTGAATAGATATTTTCAAGGAAGAGAAATGAAATTGATCATCTAGTGATCCTATTTAACAACATACCTGTGAAGAAAGTAAATGAACATAAACACTTAGGAATTATCTTAGACTCAAAGCTTTCTTTTCCAGCTCATATAAATTCAGCTATCTCTAAATCAAGAAAGGGCATTGGTTTGCTGAAATATCTCTCCAAATATCTGCCCAGGCATACTTTAAACGAATTATATAAGCTATACGTGCGACCCCATCTGGACTATGGTGATGTTATTTACCACATTCCTGAAAAAATATGTGAATTTAGTCAAAATATCATTTTATCACAATTAATGGAAAAGTTAGAGTCCGTTCAGTATTCTGCTGCTTTGGCTGTAACAGGAACATGGAAGGGAACATCGCGAGAAAAGCTGCACACAGAGCTAGGCTGGGAGCCACTAACCTCCCGAAGATGGAGTAGACGTCTTACCTTGTTCTACAAGTTTGCAAATAACATAAGCCCTGAGTATACAATGGATCCAATCCCACCTCTTCATCAGTCACAATACTCTCTTCGCTATCATGATGTCACTGGGCGAATAAAAGCAAGGACAGAAAAATTCAAGTCTAGCTTCTATCCTCATTGCTTAGCCGAATGGAACAAGCTTGAACCTGAATTGAGACTTGCACCATCTGTTGCTGTTTAAAAAAAAGCTGTTATCAATAATCCGCCCCCCTGCAAAATCTGTCTTTGGAATTCACGATCCAAAAGGATTATCCTATCTTACTCAACTTAGGGTTGGTCTTAGCAAGTTAAACTTCCACAAATTCAGGCATAATTTTAAAGATACCGTAAACCCAATGTGCCCAACAAGCGATGGTATTGAGGATACGGAACACTTTTTTTTGCTCTGCCCTTCTTTCGATGTTCAACGACGAGATCTTCTCGCTGGAATTAATGAATTATTACGACCATTTGTTCAAAACACCAATCTCCCAAACGATATTCTAACGCACCTTTTATTATATGGTGATCAAGACCTTTCTAATGACCTTAATAGAAATATACTCTAACTGACTATACGTTTTATCTACAAAACTGGTCGATTTGATTAAGATCATGTGTAGCTTCAGTTTCATACCATGCAACCACCAAGCCCCGTAAATTTTCTATTTGTTTTTTTGTAAATCTTGTTTCACATTAGATGTCAGGCGTATTATCCATGACCAAACAAAACAACCAAGAGTTTTGCTCGCCACATTATTTTGAGCTGTCGCAACCCTGACCTGACATCTAATGTCAGACAGATTCTAGTACAGTAGTTATTTTTAATTTCTAATTGTGTGCAGTATCTATGTCTATTTGTATGTACCGGGTGTCCCAAAAAAAAGTATACGAATTTGGTTGGCTCCAGCGATGTGAATTTAGCTTTAATCGATGGCTAATTACTCTAAAAATGTTCCTTGATAGTTAACTTGAACATGGATACCTCGTTTGTTGGTATTGGTGCTTTGAAAGCAGACATATTAACCTCGAAAGCTAAAATTTACATCCACGAGCAAACCAGAGCTTTAGCCTTTTGGCCTAAACAAATTCTTGAGGCACAGCGAATAAATCAGCGATAGCCTTGATAAAATTTGAATAATGTTAGATCTTATTATATTCTGTTTGCCCAGAAGTCATCCCCCAATCACCCATTGGGCAATTTCTTGATTTTTCTTTGATTTCAGTTTTCAATTTGGATGTGCTTTAAGAATTTGCTTAGGCCAAAAGGCCAAAGCTCTGGTTTGCACGTGGGTACAAATTTGAGCTTTCAAGATTGATACGTCTGCTCTCAAAGCACCAATACCAACAAACTAGGTATCAATGTTCAAGTTAACTACAGAGGAACATTTTAAGAGTGATTAGCCATTGATTAAAGCTAAATTCACATCGCTGGACCCAACCAAATCTGTATACTTTTTTTTGAGACACCCGGTAGTTTAATATTTTTCATGTATTATTACTAAAATCGTTTATATTTTGTTTTAACTTTGTTGGATGTTCTTTATGTAATGGCCCTGGGGTAGTCATGATCTTTTGCTCCTCGGGGTATCGTCCTAGTAGTGTTGTAAAGTAGTTCGTAAGTAGTGTCTTAAGTAATTCGTCTTTGTAAACACTTCAAATGTAAACATCAAGGTCAAATGAGCCACATTGTAATCCGAGTCAAGCAATTACCGCTTAAAAAGCAATTTGTGCACTCAAGCATGATCTCAATTATGTATCTTTCCTGTAACATATATTGCCCATTTTAATAGTCTTTTTTTCTAGATTGTAAATTGTAAAAATGTATTAAAGTAGGCCTTAATTAGCTGTAAATTAGCTATTCTATTTCTTGCCTACTGTAAATAAATTATTGATGATGATGATGATGATGAAGCAAAGGAATCGATATATAAAATGTGGTTTCATGTTTGTTTTCTAACACAAGACCGGCTTAATAGGTCAAAAAGCTAGGATTATAATTTAAAGCACACAGAAAAACTTTCCGTGATGAGTTGTAGCGTCCTTCCTTCTATCAAGAATTCCGGTTTTTTAAAGTTTGGGTTTCTGAGATTTGGAAAAATCCAAAAATTGTGTTTGTGTTTTGAGCACAATAGAACACTGTTTCTTTCCACCTGATACCAAGAAACATATCTGCAGCAGTGTTAGAAACTCCATGATAATTCATGTACTTAAAAATAAGATATAAATTAAGAACTGTTATAGTTTTATAGAACTAAAATGCGGAAATATTCATTTCGAAATAAGAAACTTTTAGTACTGTCGCCTGATTCAAGTTTCTTGTTAAGAAGATAAGTGATATGTCTTGTGGTCCATCCCCCCCCCTATTTATTAAGAATGATTGACTTTTGTTCTTGGAGAAAAACGCGAAAAACGCAAGACAAAACATTGCAATTTTTAAGCCTTCCGAGGAAACGAATTGCAAAGGTCATCAGCCAAAATGCATGAAACTTTAAAGCGGCTGTACAGGACTGTAGTAAATAAAGAGAACGATCAAGCTAGTCAATATAAAAAATAAATGAGAAATTCCTTTCCAATTGGCTTGTGTCATAGAATGTCTTCCGCCTGCAGTGGCCTTTCGATTGTTTAGGCAAAGCACACACATACACACAAAATTGTGAATCGGAATCCATCCGTATCTTAAAAATTTATGATGGCATGAAAAATCTGATTGTCTTGGCTAATTCTACGCGGTTCAAACCTATAAAACGCCTTCATTTGCAATGTATCTGCTGCTATTTGCCTGCATCATGGAGAAAAGTCATGGGTTTTTTAAGATTGCCTTCTACAGCCTGTATAAAGGTAATGTGTCCATACAAGTAGGCCTCCCAGAGCAAGGCATGTGATCAATTAAAATTTCTTTTCAATCACGCATTACAGCAATTTTCCCTATTCATGTGATCAGTTTGAATAGCAACCACTCATTTGCCGAGAATTTGATGGATGTTGACAGGTGTTGTCATGCCTGTGTTGTCATGTTGATGGATGTTGTCATGCCTTATCTTTTAACCAACGTTCAGCACATACACATGACTTCTGAGTCCCTTTCTTTTTATAATTTTTTTCTTTTATATAGTATATTAACCCTAATCTACATGGGGGGGGGGCAAAAAGGGTCCCCCCAAGCAAACTTCCTCTAATTGCTCTAAAACTAGACGTTATAATAGACTACAACCTATATGACTTTTAATAAAATTTAATACTGTATCAAATAAACAATAGGTCATTGTTATATAATTAGTCACGTGACTATGCCATGCCCATATTTGGAGAGAGGTCTCAAAGAAAATTGTTAAAACGTTCATAACATTTCTCATAGACATCTGATTTCCATGAAATTGGTACCAATCAATTTGTCTTGAAGTCTACTTTCATTTGATATATATTTTTTGTGTTTTGCTGACGTCAGCAACATTTAAGATAAATGACGTCATACTTACATATGACGTCATATTTATGATAAACATATAAAATAATTAGTATGTTATGATTGAAATTGATCAATTAATAACTCAAGATCAATTTCCTTTAGTTTATATGACTAAAACTTGGTCAAAAATGCCAATATGGCATCATTAAATTTGCTTGGGTATCATTTAGGACTTTGATTGACAGTTTTTATAACAATAGAATTCAAAAAATTCAATTGTTGGCATTTTTCATCAAGAACAATCAATAGTCATCATATAGATAGCTTCAACGATGTTCATTGACAATTTTCCTCTGAAAAATGTAAGTTTTTAGGAGAAGAACCAAAATCAGCAAATTCTCATTGTTTTTGCGGTGCCTAGCAACAGGTCACGTGGCTAATTAGCATATAATTCTATTTTTAAAATCATTATTGCTTGGTAATTATGTGTACCAATTTGCGTTGCCGTAGATATCACAGTTGCTGAGAAAATTAGAGGGGGCCTTTTTTGCCCCCTCCCCATAAAAAAAAGTAGTACTTGATTTACCCATGTAGAATAGGATTAAGAGTAATGTTATGAGTCCCTATTGACCGAAGCGATATCAACAAGTCAAAGAGCACAGGGAAACAAGGGACGAAATTTCATAAGTCTAGTCAGTACATAGCTACAAAGCTTAATGACATTGAATTTTTAAATGTATATATTATAACTGGAATTTCAAACAAATTATGAAACTATCAATTTTCATACATGTGATGAATTTAAAGCAGTTAACACAACATGGTCATAAAAACATAGCACAGTTACGGTCAAAAGAAGTGTTAAAATAGAAACATCAGACAATCAGTGAAAGAAATGGCAGAAAGCAAAAGGACCAAAAACGAACATGTGCTAACATCAAAATGAAAGGGTTAAATATATATGAAAAGGCTAAGCTGCTTTGTAACACTGCTTTGTTTTATCTTTTTGTTTATTATCATAACTGCTTTCAACAATTGCAATGCGTTTCTATTTCATAACCTCTTTGATCATATATTTGCTATGTTAAGCCGCCATTTGCTACAGTATATAACCGTTTTAAAAGTCACTATATATCGTGCAATCAAAATATGTCTATGCAAATTTTAAATGTCATAACATTTGTCAATTAAATTCCTACATAGTTTGTTGTATTTGATAATAATCTGTTCCTTTTTCAAAATTAGATATCTCATACAAAAACAGCTTCCTACAAATGCCCAAACAATTCTACACCATTTCTAGACTGTTAATACCTCTTGAATTGATTTAAATTTATTAATTTAGACTGTTAATACCTCTTATTAATGTTTAGTATTTATGTTTTGATTAGGACTTGTTTCTGTAAGCTCTTTGTGAACCATGGCATCAACCGTTGGCAAATCAGATTTCAACCAACTTAACCACGGGAGGGGGGAGGGTTCTTCCATAGTAAAGGTACCTAGGGATGTGCCGCCCACAAGGGTATACTTTTTCAAACTTCTAGTCTAGCCCAGGGTATGCTTTTGGCAATTTTAGTCTAGGCCAGTCTAGGCGAGGGTATAGTTTTTGGCAATTTTCGTCCAGGAAAGGCCAAATTTGTTTGATTTGTACCTAGAAACCCCAAATTTTGGCGATTTTGGTCTAGAGAAGGCGAAATTTTGGTTATTTGTGCCTAGAAAACGGCAAATTATGGCACTTTTGGTACAGAAATTAGTCTAGCCAAGGGTCCATTTTGAAGATGCTGGCGGCACACCCATATCCGAAATTTGGCCAAGAACCCCCCCCCCCCGTGAACTTAAGACAGGTTTTACCAGTGAGTAATTTTCACATCAATTCATTTACGCTAAACTGGTGCATGCTAGTGCCCGTCACAATGGGGTGGTGCCACGGTACACAAAGTGCTAAAATTATTTTTCTGAGATCATTGTGGAAGTTTTTGTTAAGTGCCGATCATAGCCAGAACCAGATGACGTCATGTCTATTGCTGCAATGGATGGTACAGAATATTGTATTTTATTGTTTTTTAGTTTTAATGTCTCGTTCAATTACGACCCTGGCGACCCCCTCCCCCCAGGACACCCCTGGGTATTTGCACAACAAATATTCCAAGCCCCCGGCTATTGAATTGTACATTTTTTCCCGGCCCCTGGACTTTTTGCAACACCAGGAGCTTTCGCATTATACAGTTACTGGGAATATGAATTGAATTGATATAACAACAAAAACAACAACACCAACATATCGGGTTTTGAAGTTTTATATTGCAGAAGAAGGATTAAATTTTGTTATAGAAATTTTCCATTTTGGTCCAATTCTATTTGCTACTTTGTGATATAGCTATTTTGGTGAAAAGGTACCATTTTTACAAGAACTTTCTGCTTCCTAGCAATGACAATCAAATGAATCCCCTTGGGATATTTAAAAATAACAATAGTTTTACTGTTGTGCTCTAACACAATGCATGCCTTGTTTCATTTTCTTGGTAGAGGAAAAGTATGTTTGTCATGGGATAGAAATTCACAGGTGCATGAATTGAAGGCCTACTCTAGAAATCTTGCTAAACACAATTTTTCTAACAGGCGCGGATCCAGGCCGGGTCGACCGGTTTGCACAAACCGGTCGGATGTTCAGAGTTATAATATTTATATGTTGTCCCTTATGTCTTACCGTGTGCTTGAAATGAGCATTCACCATAATCTACAACCCAAATGTTTCGATGCGAGGGCGCAAAATTGAATTTCAGTGCCCAAATATCAATGATATAATCTCCACTTATCTTTTCAATCTAATTTAATCCTCGATAATTGAGCGAGAATAGCAGTCGACTAGCTGGACTTGTCCCAAGTCTATTTCATGAAGTCCTTCTAACCGATCCCGTCCCCATAGTTCCCGGATCCCCCATTGTGTTCCGTAACGGAATGGCGGATCCAGGAACTATGGAAAAGGGATCGGTCGGAAACACTTCATGAAATAGACTTGGGGCAAGTCTATCGACTGGCCGACGTATGTCATTTCAATACGAGTATTCCCTTACTCATAAGAGAATTTAGAGTTACGCAAGGGAAGGAAATTATGCACCGGTCACCCATTCATGTCGAGCTTAAGCACCGGTCAGAACTCGGTCAAAACCGCTCAAAATTGCGCAAGCGAGTTCCATAGGCTTTACAGTACTTGTAGTCAAACAGCGTGCAATAATCTTTCGCTCTGTTTTGCTGGATTCTGAGATTGAAAAAAATTTTAGTTCTAGTTTCGAAGCCTAGAGATGATCTGTTGTAGATAGATGCAATTTATTATGATAGTTATGGGTACAAAATTTAATTGCACTATTTGAGGGTAGTTTCCGACATAAAACACAAGAACCCTAAGTATCTAAAAGTTGTATGGCCGTGGAATTGTATTGGGCGTTACCTTTTCGAAAAAGGGCGTTCCCTAAGAAGAAAAGGGCGTTTCCCAAGAAGCAAAAGGGCGTGGTCCAAAACAATTTTCCGGGGTCTTTGCCCCCGGACCCCCTGTTTATTGCGACTTCGGAAAAACCCAAAAGCCACAAAAAGTATTTGACCATCAAAATAAAAGACATTTCATTAAAATCGGACATGTGAGTCCAGAGAAAATCAGGGTCAAAGTTTGATGAAATCTACAAGTGTCAATTTCATGGCATTTTTATCAAAATTTGCCAGTGACTGGTCAATTAATGCAAAAATTCAAATTCTCATTTCTTGGCTCAGCGGTGTCAGATTTTCATGAAACCAAGTTTATCTGGTAGATAAACATCACAACTTTCAACTGATTATTAGCTTGAAATAATAAAATTTCTAATTGTACCTTTTAACAGTCATGCTCAGGGGCAGCACGATTTGGGCACTTTTTGGTATAATTTGGAAATTTCAAGTTTACAGTTGAAAATCTAAAAAGTGACTCAAAGTGACTCTACAAGACCTACTTGCTGTGGAAGTACCATGTTTATGCTGAAATTTTACCTAGGGGATCGTGCAGAATCGTCCAGAAAAAATGTTACATGCAATTATAAATGTGTGTGAATCTCTTGATTTTCACGAAAAAATTCTTTTTAGCGGTACTTTCAGCATAACATAAATTTGAATAAGTTCGTAATAAGTAACTTCTAGTAATTTCTAATCAACCTTTTTATTAAATTCGAATTAAAAATGAGTAGATGACATTTCTAAACTCCTGCGCAGAGGCGCCTAAAGGGTCGCTGAAGGCCAATAATAAAATAAAGTGTGCCCAAAAACTAAACTTACACAATTGTTGGGGCAACACATAACACACAGGGAAACTGCAAACTCTGCAGCAAAGACCAATGTAGGAATCACAAGAAATGGCCAATGAAATGCTAGAAGTAAACAGCCGATGATCCCCGGCATTGTGGCGAGGAAGAAGACAATTGCAAATGCAACGTTGAATCCATTCTGAAATGAAATAAAATGCAACATAATGAAATAACAATGGGTGAGAAAATGTTTATTCAGCATCATCCATAAATGTANTTATTAAATTCGAATTAAAAATGAGTAGATGACATTTCTAAACTCCTGCGCAGAGGCGCCTAAAGGGTCGCTGAAGGCCAATAATAAAATAAAGTGTGCCCAAAAACTAAACTTACACAATTGTTGGGGCAACACATAACACACAGGGAAACTGCAAACTCTGCAGCAAAGACCAATGTAGGAATCACAAGAAATGGCCAATGAAATGCTAGAAGTAAACAGCCGATGATCCCCGGCATTGTGGCGAGGAAGAAGACAATTGCAAATGCAACGTTGAATCCATTCTGAAATGAAATAAAATGCAACATAATGAAATAACAATGGGTGAGAAAATGTTTATTCAGCATCATCCATAAATGTAACTTATTAAGGGGCAACATAAGGTACAAGTGTAGGGAAGACTGCAACAAATTTTCAATGCAACACATGTTTTGTCCTTAGGAAATGATTTAATTCTGCACTCTAATTTGGAATAGATAGGGATGGGGAATAAATGGGGGGGGGGGATGAAAATTTCCTTCAATCAGGCAAAAAGCACAAAGTGCTCTGGGCTATAAAGAAAGTCAAAAGCAAGTTAAGGGTAATATAACAAACTATCAAAAACGAAATATGAAGTTTGAGCCACATTTCAGGAAACATGATTCCACGTTTTTGACATTTCAAGAAGCACTAAACGAATAAACAGGGGGTCAAAAAACTAATAAACGATTGAAAGGAAACACTTTCCTGACCCCCGAATAACCAACCAAGCTCTTGTTAAACCAATTTAACCCTATTTCACATGAGCGGCAGCTCCCCCCAACCAGACTTTGCTACATGTGCCCAAACGACAAACGGTATGACAACCAAACCTTAGTGACTTTTAATGAAATTGTGTTGCCAAACATAATTTCAATACTTCATTGTTCTAGATTTGATCACGTGACCACAATTTCACCATACTTGGAGAGTGACTGACAAAAAAGAGCTTAAAACGTCCATAATTTTGTTGCTTCTTGTCTGATTGATTTTAAACAAGGATCATTCGATCGACGACAATGAGACCTTTCATTTCATATATAGTTTTGCCGTATTTGTTTACATCAGCAAAATTTAATATATATGACGTCATCTACATTTATGAAGTCATTTTTCCAATAAATAAGTGTATGAATTGAAAATTTTGAGCAAATTAGCTGTATCTTGCTTGTTTAATGCATTTTAAGTCAATATGGATTGTAAATAGGACTAATACTAAGGAAAAATGGAAGTGACAATCTGTCGCAAGAACAAGGAGATAATTAAATCATGATTAAATGCTACTTGTTCTAAAAATTTATACTTAAAATTTCTTGAAATTATATATTTTGAATCTAAATGGTTTTTTCCTATTATTTAAGACCATATTCATTAAAATCAGTCAAATAATTAATTAAATAGAATTTTTCTGATGAAGAAGCCATAAATTTTCCACTTTTCCTTTGTTTTGTGGTTCCCTAGCAACGAATCAAGTGACTAAGTAATAGACGTTTTCACGGAAAGAAAAGCATGCTGGGTAATGGGGGAGATTTCGAGATTTCGACACCACGCAGCTTCGAATTTCGCAATGTTTTGCTAGGCTTATTTTCGCAACAAAACCTCTCTCCTAAGCACGAACTAAAATATTAGATATCTTGTGTGCATATAGATAAACTCATCAGACTTCAGAGATTATGAAATTAAAATGCACTCTTGGATCTGCCTCCTTCCAATCTTTTAATATGACGAGAAAGAAACCCGGTGCAGTCTCGAAAATCGTAAAATCATGCTTAGGCCCTCGTGACCAAGCGCTACATATATGCTCATAATTTCACGATCTATGCGGGAAATCAACTGAAATTCAAAATGAAAGCACCTCATTCGTCTCTGAAAATGGATATAAATTTACAAGCTATGCTACCTAAACGCAAACCAGTACAGGGAACTCAGACAGCTCAGATCGCAAGTCCTCCTTCCTGATAAAAAAATTCGAGTAAAGTGATCTTCGATCATCTGAGTTCAATTTTCTTACAAAGCAAAAGAAGCCCTTTAATAGCCCATCTTTTCATTCATATATTGCTCGCAGGTATATTTTTTACCATTTCTTCGATATTTTTAGCTACCACCAACTTTGAAACATTTTTTTGAGAGAAGAACTTTAGCTCCTAAATTCAAGTTCGGCCTATCCCCTGTTCCTGAGAGAGAAATTTTAGGCATTGTCTCTTTATTCATTCCTATGTGCAATTTAAACAAAATATAGATCCATTATACTAATTTAGGGTCAAACATTTTTAATTGGAAATCCCTGTACCCAATTAATTTTCAGGGAATCCATCCTCTTTAGTAAAGAAAGAACAGATTCTTGAATTTATTTTTATAAAGCTTCGCTGAGGCATGATGTTTGTGATTGCCTCAATCTGCTTTAGACAGGGCTTATCACTCTGATCGTCTGTGCGCTTGTCCCTTGGTTCAATGTAGCGACAACAGTCAACATGAATCTCCAAAAAGTTGAACAAAGAAATATAGAGAATTTAAGATCTACAAACCTTCTTTCTTGTAATATTTTCTAAGAACATAATTTATGTCATGTTTATTGATAATCTGAAAGATCTGGCACTCGAAAATCGACACGTTGTTTACTGAGCAAAGCAAGACAAAGCAGAATCGACAGCAGTAATTATTCTTCTGTCCGTTTTGATGTATCTCCTATCAATAGCGACTTGCAGCAATAATCTGCGTCCACGAGAAATAAATTTGGAGGAAATCCAGCATTTTCATCCTTATTAAAATACTCTTCCTGTTTCCTCTCTTGGTGCAACTGTGTAAATTTCTCCTAGAAATCGGTTTAAAATAACGTGCAACAGAACTTAGGTCATGTGACAACCGCACGCCTTCCTGGACCTTTAATCATTCACTGATCAAAAGAAAGTAGTTTCTTTATAATTCTAATTGTTTTTAGAAACATATTGATAAAAAGACCAAAATTGTAACTGTAAGATAAATATTATAAGATGCAGATTAAAGCAACAAGAAAAGTTTCTTAACCCTATCTGTCCGCCCCCTAGTATACTTTTGTTTCCACTATGTTCGATATATGTAGAAGGCTGCTGAGATTTAGTAAGTTTAACTTTGTATCATAGAGCAATGAAACTGTAACAATTTTGACATTCTATATTTAGCACTGTCTCCATGGTTACCAAGTTGTCATCTGACATTCTGTGAAAATTAACTTTATATCTCTCTTATTCTTTTTTAATTGGTCCAATTAAGCTCAAATCTTTGATTTACATATATTTTAATCTATATTTTTCATTTCTGTACGAAAAGTTAAGTTTGATGAACTTTTAACATGCTTTCATTTTTATGACGTCATTTGACATCATAATGATTATTTTGCCCTAGCAACAACAGCAACAGCACTAATTGAATTAAAATTCTAAATAATCATTGTTTATATGATGAATAACATTTGTGCCAAGTTAGGTGGTCATATCTGATATAACAACTGAAATAAAGAGGGGGGCGGAATCCGTCCCCCCCAGGCATTGAGTGTTTCAAAACGCCCAGGTCAGATAGGGTTAATGTCTTAACTTTTGCCTGATCGTTGTGTTTCCTACGGAGCATACTGCAATCTACACAAGGATGCAATGCAGGCCAAGAATGTGGCTGAAAACCCAAAAATATCCGCAAAATTATTGAGAACTAAACTTGTTCAGGTTGTTATAAAAGCAAATTTATACCGGGTGTCTCAAATAAAAGTACCCCCTTTTGACTGAAAAGAGGATCAAAACGATAAGATATTGGGACTTTCCGACTCCACAGCTAAATTTTTCAATCTTGAACTTAAATTCACGTACCTTGCAATTAAAGATCATCCACCAAACACCCGAGATACGAGCTCCCGAAGGCAAAATTCTGAGTGCACATGAAACCAGAGGTTTTGAGAAAGGGCCTAACCATGATTTGATATCATGAGCAATTTACAACGGAATTTCAAACTGTTATTTTAGTATTTGCTTTTGAAAAGAATCATAGACGCTTAGCCACGACCCTAATTAAACAAATAGAAGAAAAATGTGGCGAGAATAATAGACTCGTGCTACATCTCCAAAATAAGCGTGCATGCGCTCCTTTTGCTCCTCTTTTTTTTTATTTTATTTTTTTCTATTTTCAATTTAAAACTTTCACAGTAACAAATTACTTAAGACACTAAATGTGAATTACTTTACAACACTACAAAGTCGATACCACAGGGAGCAAAAGACAATGACCACCCCGCAGCCATACATAAAGACATACAACTAATTACCAACCAATTAACAACTACAGAAAGCTACACATAAACGATAGGATACCCATATAAATACTGGAGATCTGTTTCACATTAGATGTTAGGCCGGCATAGGCGCATGTTGCTGAACAACGAAAAACCCCGGACGAGAGAACAACAACGACAACAACTGCTGCCACCATTGCTTTCCGCCCAGAATCCCCATTGCACAAAACACTGCACCCATGCATATCAGGTCGGAGTTCTTCTTGCAATATAACTAAGAATTTCTCTTACACCATAAATGCCCTACATCAAATGTGATACAGACTTACAAACAAAAGGAAAAACAATTCAAATAGTGGCGATGTGGCGCATTGCAAGGGTTTGAAATTATTTTAATCAAACCGACCAGTTTGGTGGATGANACCCCGGACGAGAGAACAACAACGACAACAACTGCTGCCACCATTGCTTTCCGCCCAGAATCCCCATTGCACAAAACACTGCACCCATGCATATCAGGTCGGAGTTCTTCTTGCAATATAACTAAGAATTTCTCTTACACCATAAATGCCCTACATCAAATGTGATACAGACTTACAAACAAAAGGAAAAACAATTCAAATAGTGGCGATGTGGCGCATTGCAAGGGTTTGAAATTATTTTAATCAAACCGACCAGTTTGGTGGATGAATTTAAGAGTAAACTCCTCCTCTTTGATGCAAATAGCTTTTACATGGAATGTAAGGAACGATTTTTTCTTCAAAAGAAAAGTTCTTTCAAGAACAAGAAACATCCCAAAGTAGAATTATTTTCAAAAATAAAAACTAAAGTAATCAAAGTTGAAAATTCCTTTGGAAAATGCCCCAGAAATCAAATCATGGTTACGCCCTTCTCAAAACCTCTGGTGTCTGGTGCACTCAAAATTGTGACTTTGGGAGCTCCTATCTCCGGTGTTTCGTGGACGATTTATAAATATAAGATACCTGCATTTAAGTTGAAGATTACCAAATTTAGTTGTGCAGACAAAAATTCCCGACATTTTATCATTTTGTTCCTTTTTCCAGTCAAACGGGGGTACTTTTTTCTGAGACACCCGGTATTATTAACTTTATTTTAGCCGAGATATCGATGAAGGAAATTCAGTTCAGTTCGGTTCAGTTTCATTTTAAAATTCTCAGCATACAAGTCTCAATATAGAATACATACACTACAATACAACTAAATAAACAAAAGGTAATAAACGCAACAAATACAATATTACTAAGAAGGAAAATATATGAAACCTGTATGTGGGGAATTTCTTAACCCTATTCCACCTGGGCTCTTTTGAATCACTCCTCACCTGAGGGGGGGGGGGGGGCCATTATGGCCCCTAATTATTTCTGAAACCGATAGAGTTATGAAGTTGTAACTTGGTATATAGTATTACTAACCTATTGTGCTTCTAATTACATAATTAAATTTTAATTAGTCACGTGAGCTGTTGCTAGGCAAGTAGTTATCTTGAGGCCAGTCTGTAAGAAGGTTATGTATGGGAACTAAAATAATATCCTATATTTCAATGAAAACGAAATTTATTCTTATAAATGGTTAAAATTCTATTATAACACTATATTTTCTCGCAAAAGACTATATTAATTTTTAATTTTTTGCATATCTATTCAAACAATGACGTCATAAACTTTTATGACGTCATAGCTCTAAAAAACTACAAATGTAAATACAACTTAACAAACGATAAATCATATGAAAGGTATCGACGAGAGGAATCTAATGAGACTAATCATAATAAAATCGAATAAGGATTGACCAAACTAAAAGGATTGACCAAACTAAAAGCAATTTATTGTTTTCTTTTGTGACTTCTCTCCAAATAAGGGCATTTAATGGTCACGTGACACATCTAATTAATACGAAATTTATAGAATTTTGTAGAGCATAAAAAGTTAGGAAAAGTCAGTTAGTACCAGCGGCCTAACTTTTATGGTTAAAGCACTGTATATCAATGTTTGGTCGGGGGCCCCCCAGGTGGAATAGGGTTACAGGAGGAGCTCTCTCAATAGATAGACTAATCGAGGAGAGAGCACCCCCTATGTCAAAAACCTATATTTTTTGCGATCAGTATGATTTCAAAAGATGCGTTTTGTGCAAGAGACTTTAGAATGACAGCAGCGAACCCAAGCCCACAGAACATGTCCCGGACAAAAACTCAAATCCACAGCCATCGCTAGAGGAATGGTTTAATGCCCAAAACAAGTCCAAAGAACAAGAACCCGCCACCGCCACCGCCAAGTCAGCATGTTTTGAAGAATTTTTAGATTGATGCTAAAATTAGAGTTACTGCCATGATTGAAAAATGTAACCTACTATAAAATTTTGCCAAGTTTATAGACAAGCTAAATACAAATATTTAGTATTTCGTTGAGAACAGATGGATTTTCAATTGACGGCGAAATCTTTGAGGGGGATTGCTTGATGATGATAGGAAGGTCGTTCCAGGATTTGGCGCCTGTATATCTGACAGATCTTATGCCATATTGCAAAGTATTTTTACGAGTCAAGAAAATATCACCATTACGTGCCTGCCTTGTATCATATTGATGAACAGATGACAAAACACTAGAATAATCATGAAAATATGTAGGAGAAATCTTGTTGACACATTCATACACAAAAGAAAGAAGCTTTAAATAAAATAAATCATACAACTTAAGAATTTTCATATCAGAGAAAATTGGGGTTGATGGAGCAGTAAAATTATTGAAAGTAATAGCTCTAACAACTTTCTTTGTAAAATATATATAGGTTTAGTGTGGCTGTCATAGGTCAGACCCCACACAAATCTCATACTGAATAAATGAGGCAAATAAGGAATGGTACAAAGAAACTAAAACACTAGTAGGAAGAAGATGCCTTATCTTGAAGAACACAACCACATGTTCTTGCTAACTTTTTGGAAAGTTCATTCAAGTGATATTTCCAGCTTCGGTGCTCATCCAGCAGAAGACCAAGAAATTTGACATATTTAACCTGCTTGACATGCTCCTTTCCTATTTTTATGTTAACAGTTTCATTCAAAGAATTCTACAGAGAGTGAAATATTATAAAGCTAGTCTTGTCTACATTTAATGCAAGTTTAATAGCATCCAGCCACTTTTTTATGTGCTTAAGTTCTTTGTTAACTACCCTTTGTAATTTATGTGGACATTCTGATTCAAAATAGATGTTAGTATCATCATCAAAGAGATAGAAGGATAATNTGAAAATAATAGACTAATTTTGTGTAAAAAAATTTCCTAACATTTAATTATATATTTATTTAGCGTTTAATTGATTGATTTCCGTATTCGATTTAGATTAGTTACAGCATTTATTTGTATTGTAGCTAGAATAAATGATCGAATCAAAATAAGATGACAACAACAACTTGGATTAATCCACCTTTGCCGCGTGAACCACATCGTAAAATCGCCTCAACTGTGAATTCGGCGTTAGTCGTTTTTTGTAGTGCTAAGGTTCATTTTGTCGTAAAATCATGTCAAATGTACTTAAAAATAAGAAACAAATTAAGAACTTTTAGAACTAAAATGCGGAAATATTCATCTCGAATTAAGAACCTTTTAATACTATGGCCTGATTCAAGTTTCTTAAAATAAATGTAGTAAAATGTCTCATGGCCCATCCCCCCCCCCCCAATTTAAAAAGGATGATTGACTTTTATTCTTTGAGAAAAACGTATGACAAAATCTTGCAATTTGTAAGCCTCCCAAGGAAACAAATCTCAAAGGTCATCAGCCAAATATGCATGAAACTTTAAAGCGACTGTACAGGACTTTAGTAAACAAAGAGAACGATCAGCTAGTCAATATAAAAATAAATGAGACATTCTTTTCCAATTGGTTTGTGTCATAGGATGTCTTCCGCCTGCAGTGGCCTTTTGTGTGTTTAGGCTAAACACATCCACACAAAAACGTGTGACTCGGAATGCAGCCGTATCTCAAAATTGTTGATGGTATGAAAAATCTGATTGCCTTGGCTATTTCTACGGAGTTCAAACCTATAAAAACGCCTTCATTTGCAATGTATCTGCTGCTATTTGCCTGCATCATGGAGACAAAGTCATGGGTTTTTGGAAGTTTGCTATCTGCAGCCCTTTTAAGTCCTACATTTCTGTAGGACTTTACTTGAGGTCAGTACATAGCTACTCAACTTAGTGACATTGAATTTTTAAATGTATATATCATAATTGGAATTTCAAAAAAATTAAGAAATTATCAATTTTCATAGATGTGAGGAATTTAAAACAGTTAACACAACATGGTCGAAAAAACATAGCACAGTTATGATCAAAAGAAGTGTTAAAATAGAAACATCAGAAAATCAGTGACAAAAAGGCAGCAAGCAAAAGGACAAAAAACGAAAAGAGTGTTCACATCAAAATGAAAGGGTTAAATATATATGAAACAGTTGCTTTGTAACACTGCTTTGTTTTGTCATTTTGTTTATTATCATTGATTCCACCAATTGTAATGCGTTTCTATTTTATAACTTCTTTTATCATAAATTTGTTATGTTTTACCGGCTTTTGCTACAGTTTATAACTGTTTTAAAATCCACTTTCGTACAATGCAAATTTTAAATGTCATAATATTTGTCAAATCAAATTTCTAATTAGTTTGTTTGTTTGATAATAGTCGGTTGCTATTTCAAAATCAGATATCTCGTACAAAAACAGCTTCCTACAAATTCCCAAAACAATTCTACACCATTTCTAGACTGTTAATACCTCTTGAATTGATTTATATATATTGATTTAGACTGTTAATACCTCTTCATTGATTTATATATATTGATTTAGACTGTTAATACCTCTTCATTGATTTATATATATATTGATTTAGACTGTTAATACCTCTTCATTGATTTATATATATATATATATTGATTTAGACTGTTAATATCTCTTCATTGATTTATATATATTGATTTAGACTGTTAATACCTCTTGTTTATGTTTAGTATTTATGTTTTGATTAGGATTTGTTTCTGTCAAGTAAGCTCTTTGTGAACCATGGCATCAGCCGTTGGCAAATCAGATTTCAACTAATTTAGCACAGGTTTTACCAGTGAGTATTTTTCACATCAATTCATCTACGCTAAACAGGTGCATGCTAGTGCCCGTCACAATGGGATGGTGCCACGGTACACAGAGTGCTTAAATGTTCGTTTTTTTCTGGACTGAAATCGGCAACTCCGTTATGAAATTATGAGGGATTTCTCAAGATAGCNTTGATTTATATATATTGATTTAGACTGTTAATACCTCTTCATTGATTTATATATATATTGATTTAGACTGTTAATACCTCTTCATTGATTTATATATATATATTGATTTAGACTGTTAATATCTCTTCATTGATTTATATATATTGATTTAGACTGTTAATACCTCTTCATTGATTTATATATATATTGATTTAGACTGTTAATACCTCTTGTTTATGTTTAGTATTTATGTTTTGATTAGGATTTGTTTCTGTCAAGTAAGCTCTTTGTGAACCACGGCATCAGCCGTTGGCAAATCAGATTTCAACCAATTTAGCACAGGTTTTACCAGTGAGTATTTTTCACATCAATTCATCTACGCTAAACTGGTGCATGCTAGTGCCCGTCACAATGGGATGGTGCCACGGTACACAGAGTGCTTAAATTTTCGTTTTTTTCTGAGATCATTGTTAAAGTTTTTGTTAAGTGCCATTCATAGCCAGAACCAGATGACGTCATGTCTATTTCTGCTATGGATGGCACAGAATAATGTATTTTGTTGTTGTTGTTTTTTAGTTGTAATGTCTCGTTCAATTCCGGCCATGACCACCCCTCCCCCCGGACACCACCGGGTATTTGCACAAAAAATATTCCCGGCGCCTGGGTATTTGACTGTACATTTTTCCCCAGCATCTGGGCATTTGGCAACACCAGGAGCTTTCGCATTATACAGTTACGGGGAATATGAATTGAACTGATACAACAACAACAAAAAAAACAACAACAACAAAAACAAAAACAACAGATCGGGATTGTGAAATTTTATATTGCACAAGTAGGAGTAAATTTAGCTACAGAAATTTAGTTTTTAGCAATTTTGGTCATTTCTTTCCAAATCTATTTGCGACTTTGTGATATAGCTATTTTGCTAGAAAGGTATCAGTTTTATAAGAACTTTCTGCTTCCTAGCAATGACAATCAAATGAATCCCTTTGGGATATAAAAAAATAACAATAGTTTTCCTGTTGTGTTCTAACACAATGCATGCCTTGTTTCATTTTTTATTACAAAATATTTTGTAATCTAAGAAGCGACTTCGAAGTCAGTCCATCCGTCCGTCCGTGGAACAACCGATTTCAACCGAATCAATGTTCATATAGTATATATCTAACCCAAGATTACGAAGAATTTATACGGGGTGAGTCAGAAAAAACAATCCCCGTTTGAAAGACCACTGCTTCCTGGCTAACGAGGCAATGATATTGGTAAATATATTGTTTAATAGTGGACATGTTCAAATAAATTCTAAATTTTACCAGACTGAAATCGGCCACTCCCTTCTGAAATTAGGAGGGATTTTCTCAAGAAAGCCCCTCCAAGAAACCATAAAAAAGCGACATGAAATAACGACCAAATTTTCGTCATATTTCTGCCTAAATAGCAATGACTTGTACATGTTTTAGCACGTCTTATCCCTTTGGGAGGATGAAAGTGCCACCCCTGTGAACATACCAACATTATTCTCGGATATTTTATCCTCCCAAGAGGATAACATTTGCTAAAGCATGTGCAAGCCATTGCTGTAAGGCAGAAATATATGGAAAATTTGCTCGTGATTTTAGGCCTGTTTTGAAGGTTTCTTACAGGTGCTTTCTCCAGAAAATCGCTCATAATTTCAGAACGGAGTGGCTGATTTCAGTCAGGTAAATTTTAAATTATATTTGACTACATCAACCATTAAATAATGTGTTTGTCAATATTATTGTTTTGATGTTCAGGGAGCAGTGGCCTTTCAAACGGGGATTGTTTTTTATGACTTACCCAGGAGGAAAAATTGAAAATATTCATACAGCTTCAGTAAAAATGGCATCAACAGAGGTCTGATTGACATCACAACTTGTAATTAAATCAATGCCAGGAAACGACGTATATGCAACGTTGATATCTCGAAGATGTCTTTTCAACTTTCATTATCGACGTCATATTAACGTCAAGGTGATTTCACTGGCGTCATTGACTGACGTTTTTTCGAGGTTGATTTCACGTCGGCTTGTCCGCTGGGAAATTAGTCCTTTTCCTATGCAATGAATTTTGAAAGAAATAAAGTCGCAAAGTAAATTGCATCAACAAAAATTGTCAGATGCCCAATGGTTTTTCTGACCCACCTGGTACATTGCTTTTAAAACCAATGAAAGCTTCTTACCCCTGTAGTTGAATTATAACAGCAGCCATGACAGGCATACTTGCAACAAAAGATGGCAACACACAGAGAAATTGCAAACTCTGTAGCCATGACCAATACAAGAATCACATAAATTGCAACACCAGCTTCATAGCTTGTTTATTACTCTTCTGGGTGCCTCGTCAGAGTCTGATCTGCTTCTCTTTCTTCCAACAACCAATATCTCCCTTGAATCTTCCTTTTTCATATCCATATCATAATATCTTGTAGTCTCTTCATAATCGCTACTGACTTCTTCCACGTGATTTCGTTTTCGCTTTTTTGCTGCAGAATGTTTCTCTTCGAGCTCTTCTTGTTCTTCTTTACATGCCGGCAGGGGCGGACTGGCTGCAAATTTAGGGCCCGGGCCCTTTTGTGGAGAAAGGGCCCCAAGACCGAAGGCGACGGAAACCCGCCAAAAAACAGAGAGGTCCGGGGGGGTATTACCCCGGAAAAGTTTTTGCGGCAACATCCCTTAGATTGGCTTAAAATGGTATTGGAAATATCTCTAGTAATTCAAATGGGTTACCTACAAACAACAGTTGATACTGCTATTTTATATAAAGTGATCTTTGTAGAGTCATCTCAAAATATTGTTTAAATCCCTTTGAATGTGGCCCAAGAAGCTGCTGGAAATTAATAATAATTTTGTCACTTTACATAAGATATATAATAAAGAGCCAAAGATAAATGACCTGAGTTCCTTTTCACTATCTGGCCTGTAGAAGCGTTTTAGAGATTAGGGGTACTGACTCGCGCCGAAGGCGCGAGAACGATGGGGTCTGAGGGCAAAACCACCAGAAGTTTTCCAAGGCCATGCCTTTTAATTTATCATAGAGCGCATCTCCCGACGCCATATGTTTGCCATTGCTAAAATAGAGATTTAGACGATTTTGCAGTGACCTCTTTATAAATCAGCAACAATTGGAAAATTTTAGGGGCACACTTATTACTTTGGCTCAGAACGCCGCTTTCGATCCATTGTTTGCCATTGCTGCAATGGAAACTCAAACAATTTTGCACAGTTCTTACCCCACCAATCTATACTCAACCAGTTAGTTTATCATTTTCTCCTCATTTTTGAAAGAATCCCAAGAAAGAGAAGTTGGCAAATGCCCGGCCAGCTACAACTAAACTAAGATAAGAATATTTTAAAATGCATTGCTTTGATTTTACTTGACAACTATTTGCAATTGGTAGATAAGTAAAACTTTCGATAGGTAAAAGTAATTGCTAGTTTACGTCTTGTTACCTTTAGCTGCACCTTAAACTTTCTTTATCAAGAGGGCTGAACCTTCTGAGACTCTGTTTGAGAAGAATCTCGTATTGTCCTTCAGTAATTTTTACTTAACAAGATGAAAAAAGCATGCAACCTTTGGAAACTATTGGGGGGGCCCGGCCCCACAAGACCCCAATAGCTGCTACGAGCCTGCTACTATTTTTGTTCCCTAACCACGATCAGTCTCTGTAAGGGCCAACCACTAAATGTTAAACTAAGTTTTTTTACGTTTTAAAGTTTTAAAGTTTTTAAACAAAGTTTTCGTACCTTGTAACCCGTGATGTAAAATGCGAACGTTTAAACTAAGGGCCCCGAAGAGACGGTCATCAGATTTTAAGTATTCCTGAGAAGTACCGCATTTACAAGTAGGACCAGTGGGCCCTGGGCCCAGAATATTTCGTGTATTTAAGGGCCCCAAAATTTTGGAAAAACACTTTAAAGCGCTGGAAGACCTCAAACTGATCTCTGTATTCACTCAGTAGCCACTGATCACGAGAGGACCTCAGTATCACGGCCTGTAAAGAGGGCCCTTACTAAACTAGACAAGTTACCATTTAACAAAAAAAACAAATTTTTTTGCAATAATTTTGAGAGGGCCCACCGGGCGATCGCCCGGTAGCCCGACCGGCCAGTCCGCCTCTGGCCCTGGGTCTGACATTTTGCGTGCGATTCTTGAACTTTCTTTTGGATATGCAACCACAAGAGTTGGAGGAAACAGTCCTGAGGCCTATTGCATTTTAACCGAAAGACATATCGAGAAATGACTCAAAATAGATATGGTGTGTGGAAACATCAAAAGAAAATTGAACTGTATTTACACCTTCGTTGCAGGTAGGTCAACTTCCAAACATTATTGTAACTATATTTCGTGTATTTAAGGGCCCCAAAATTTTGGAAAAACACTTTAAAGCGCTGGAAGACCTCAAACTGATCTCTGTATTCACTCAGTAGCCACTGATCACGAGAGGACCTCAGTATCACGGCCTGTAAAGAGGGCCCTTACTAAACTAGACAAGTTACCATTTAACAAAAAAAACAAATTTGTTTGCAATAATTTTGAGAGGGCCCACCGGGCGATCGCCCGGTAGCCCGACCGGCCAGTCCGCCTCTGACAATAACAGCCACCGACCAACGCTCAACATGGACTTCACTATTATTATTATTGTTAAAAAGTTAAAAGGATACGTACGTGACAGAAAAATAATTGATCAAATCCTCATAAGGATAAACACATTGTGCAGAAGTAACAACCCAATCAGAAGCAATCAAAGTTCCACAGCACCATGGCTCCCAACCAAAATGTATTTTCGCTGTCCAAGGCCACGCTATTGCCCCAGCTTCACCATCATTAATGTCTAGAATGGGTGGTGCATCCGCCTTACCACAAGTAGCTGAAAGAGAATGAAAGGTTTCAGAAAGTATGTCAGGGCAGCATAGGCAGCAAATCGTGATTGGATAAAACTTCCACGAATTCAGCCAATAGCTTAGTGTAAAAATAATAACAAACGTAAACATGGGCTGGGCCTATTTTACCCGTTTTTAAGCTTGTTTCGCATTATTTTAGAGTAAAAACGAGTTAGAATTGGGATAACTCATTTTCTAAGCGCATATTTTAGTGAGTTATTGTTTCCAAATGGAATGAAAAGTTTTCTATTCTATCCAAATGCGCTAAGGCATCCTCGACCTCGAAGGCGTCGACAAAATCTCAAATCGAGGCAAAAATATTGTCGAAGCTTTTTACCGTCGCATTTCTAATGCATTTCGAACACCTTTTCACTCTGGTGTGAACTCAACCTGGTTCCCAACAGTATCTGTTGCAAATCTAGGCTAGCCCTCAACAGATACCCTTGGGGTGTTGTCAAATTTTGGCAGATTTTGGCTTGAACGAAGAATATGTGGTGGCTCACTACTGATAAACTTTTCACATTGATACACGCTTGGTGTCCTACTGCTCTTGGGAGGACAAAAGGCTAGCTTGCACTTTAGCGGACACACTTTCAAAATTTCCCCGTGTTTGAATTTTATACCGATGTTTGGAAGGACAATGCATCAGTACTTAGATTGAAGTATACTTAATGAATTAGCGGGGGTTTGGGGGAAAATCAGGGGCGGTCTGGCACAAAAACTGCAGGGTGGCTAGCAATTACAAAGGGCCCGGTTCAGGGTGAGGCTGGGCTAGGCCACCCCCCCCCCCACCCAATGGTATACTCACCATGCTGTGTTTGCACACAAAAGCAATCAAGATGAGGGTGCCTAAGCTAACTAGTGAGGAATATTTTTTAGATAGCAAGGGATTAAAACCTTAAAATGGTCGGAAAATGCTCTTTTTTTTAAAAGGTTCCCTGTACTGAAGAAGATAAGTGCCACAATCATTTGATTGACTCTAGGTTCTTTAGCAATGAAAACAATTAATTCAACAATTATCAACTGCTGACATCGGCTATCTCGAACTCTAAAGAGTAGCTAACTAAGAAGTTTTTCAAGATATCGGGTTGTTTTCAAGATTCAGGTGTCTTCAGGTTTGAAATCAGGAGTCAATAGGTATTCAGATGACATAAAATTGGTGTCTCTGCAATTTTAAACATAAAAGGTACGAGCAGCGGCGTGGCCAGGACAAATTATCTGGGGTATTCAAACGAAGGGGTCTGGTGGCTTGGCCCCCAGGAAAAATTTTGAGGACAAGCCCTTTACTGGGGCCCCCCCATAGGGGTTGTCATTCACGCATTCACGCACCATATTTTAGCTTTTCACGCATTCACGCACAGGAAAATTGGCATTTCACGCGCACGCAAGCAATAAATCTAATATCTGCATCAACAGATGCTCGCCTGGCCTGTTTGAGGGACTATAACACTAGTTTTCAGACTTTTAAATGTATACGGTTTGTTAGTATGACTGAGAGCTCTATGAATCAACAGAAATGACAGAAAAACGCAAAGTAACACAAGTAGTATACAGCGGTGTTCACTAAGGCAAAAATTAACTGAAGGTATTAAAGTGGGGGCGCAGCTCCCAGGAAAATCTTTGAGGATACTCATTCTACTTTGGCTAAAAAACCTCCCGATCCCATGTTTGCCGGTGTTGAATTATAACAGTGTTTTCATCAATTAGCATCCCCAGAAAAAATTTTTAGGTAGAAATTATTTACTTTGGCTTAGAATGCATATCTCGATCCCATGCTTGCCAGTGCTAAATTGGAAAATTTGACATTTTTCTAACAGTTTCCTATTAATCACCACTGTCAGGAAAATTTTTGCCAAAATACTCTTTACTTTGCCTTAGAACGGTTCTCACAATCCGATTTGCCTGCCACCAAAACAGAAGCTTTCACAATTCTGTGATACTGATAGTTCGTCTAGGAAAATTTTTAACGACACCAACCCTTACTTTGGCTTAGAACGACTCTACCAATCACGTTCCAATATTTCTCGGAAACTTTTTACCCTATCCTACCTATACCCAACCACTTTCACCTTGTTCTTGAAAGAATTTCAAAGACCATCTTTTGACAAAAGTAGGAGTCTAATGCCCCCCATTCCCCCTCCCCTTGGTCATACCACTGGTTGTTGTAGCTTTTTACAAAAAGTCGCAAAACAAAGGNGTCTAAAATCACACCATTCTGTGCTATGAATCATCTTGTTGTTGATGGCTGCGCTGGCCAGTATAAAAATTTCAAGAACTTATTGAATTTGTGCAGTCATAAAGCAGATTTTGGCATAGATGCAAACTGGACCTTCTTTGCAACAAGTCATGGCAAATCACCATGTGATGGAATTGGAGGAACAGTCAAGAGATTGACAGCACGTGCAAGCTTACAGAGGCCACTGTCTGCGCAAATTCTCACTGTTTCAAAGATGCTGTCATTTTGTCGACAGAACATTTCCAACATCAGATTTTTATTCACCTCTAAAGAAAAAATGACTGACGTTCGTAGAGAGTTGCAACATAGATTTGCTTCAGGGCACACAGTACCTGGAACCAGAAGGTACCACTTCTTTGAGCCACAAACAGCAAGTGTCATTGCTTACAAGTGCACTGCTGAAGATGACGTTTTCGCAGGCACTTTTAACATTACTGGAGAGTCTCAAAATGTAACCGTTTCCATGAACACAATAAACATAAATGGCTATGTTGCATGTAGGTATGATCAAAAATGGTGGATAGGTCTAGTGGAAGAAGTCAGCAAGTAAGAACAAGACTTTAAAGTCAGCTTTTTACACCCTCCTGGGCCATCTCGGAATTCCTGCTGGCCTGCAAGTCCGGATGTCTGATGGGTCTCTATCACTGATATAATTTGCCAGATTGATGCCCCAGTAACTGTCACTGGACGCACATATGACATAGCTGTGGCTAACTTTAAACAAATAATTGATGGATTTCTCCTATAAAACTCAAAAACAATCTGTTATTTGCCTTAAAATAAAGCTAGCACTGTAGACACTCTGAGCCATATCTTTCATATATTTTGTAAGTTCAATAGCGTTTTTTGATACAATATTTTGAGGATATAATTTAAAAGTCTCAACACTCAGAAATGGACTCAAAGTCAGATCCTATCAATCTTTTAGTCTTTCTAGAACTCTTGAGACCAGAATAACAAGCATAAATGTTATATTGCTAAGAACATTTCATGCGCAAAGTCAAATTTTCATACAAAATATAATTTTTTTCAACTTTGATTATTTTTTGCCTCCCCCATATGCAAATGGCTCCCTTTGCTGTTTTTTAACAGTTCCAAGAATGCTCTTTCAAATGACATAAAGCAATCTGTCATATCTATTTGGATTCATCAAAAATTGTTGGCTCAAAATGAAGAAGTCACAAATTTTCCGGAAACCAATCAAGGATTTGGCTGACCAAAATGATACAGATCCCTTATTTTCATGCTATTGAAAGTGTGATTTCTGGATTCCTCACCATCAAAAGGTACAGGGTGCAAATTTTCAGAGCCATAGGACTTATAACATTATTTTCAAAGGCATTAGAAGTCAGAACATTCTTGCGCGAGTGAAATTTGGGTGGGGCCACACCCTAAAATGGGGTAATTTTTTATTAGCCGTAAAGCCGAAACCGCTTGAGATATTGATCTCAAACTTTTTTCTGTTACCATCCTCAATGGTGTGAACAAATTGTCTAAAAAGCAACCACACTCTACATAGTGGGTTACAACCCTCGTCAAATTTGACATGGAATGACCCTCATCTGGAGTTTCCATGAGTGGCATAATGGCTCTAGGTCATGCCACTCTGCCGCGCGCTTCGCGCTCGATGTATCACGAATGAAATGAAAAAGAAGAAAACTTGATGTATCATTAGAAACTCTAATTTTTAATTCAGAGTTTCCTAAAGCCTGTGATATTACTATCCATTGTAGATTAATGTATCAGTTGTTTGTACGTACGGCTATAATTGCAACGTCTAATCATAATATTCAAGGCTTATATATATTTTATCTTTTATCAATATCTTTGTATACATTGTAGATAAAGCCTGGCTTCCATATTATGATTCTAGAAGTCTGACCAATGCCAGTGATCTTATGGAAACATTACACAAATGATTATAGCAATCACGACAATCAGGATCGCTGGGAAAGAAGCTTGCTCTACTCCAGTGATCCACCAGTGATCGCAGCAATCCAAATGTAAGAAAAGACTGCAAGCTGCCCTCGTAAGAGCCAGGAACTGCAATTTTCCAGCGATCTGAGCGACCCTTAGCGTATGTGCAAAAACTTCCTCCAGCAATTCCAGTGATCCAAAGTCAGTGATCAAAATGATTGCAACAATCATACAAAAACAGGCTTCACTTACCAAGCAAGTGTTTGCTGGGTTTGCAGCTGAAGAAACACCAATTATGCCACCAACAAGAATCTGAATAGAAAAATATATTGGGTAACCATGTATCAACGTCGTTCCCAAGGGCATCTGCTGTTTTGATGTCAACAACATGAGGTAGCGGTACCCTAGCAATTGCCAAATTAGATTTGAACTTCCAAGCGCCCTCCTTGAGGATTTCGAAATCCATTTTCGGTTTTGGACTTCGTAATGCATTTCAATTCAGGATTTCAAAATTCATTTTTGGTTTTGGATTTTGTAATGCATTTCAATTCGGAATTTCGTTTATCAATTCACTTGAATTTAGAACTTCATCTATTTTCAATGAATACATTTTAAAATGTACAAATTGATTTGGTTTGTCGAATTAAATTCAATATCTGCGTTTTGGTTGCATGGATACATCTTTATGTAGACATTTTGATCTCAAATTGAAATGATTGAAATTCTAAATATCACATTGTAATTTTGGCAGTAATGACACTTTCATAACTTCAAGCTTCATAGGCTATAAAGGCTCATACAAAAACTTCTTCATATCTTTTGGTGAGAACTCCTGCAGAGTAACTCAGTAATTGTTCTTTTCCTCATTGGGAACTCGAACATCTCAATTCTACATTTTTAATGGGGAAAACGGCAAAATTAAGATGCCAATCTGATTCTGGAACTGAAAATGATTCTCAATCTGATTCTGGAACTGAAAATGATTCTCAATCTGATTCTCAATATAATTCTGGGTCTGAATGGAATGCGGTGAATTTTCCGCTTCGATCTGAGCGAGGGCGTCTCAATTTCCTTCCGCATTGATATGATTTTTATTATTGTATTACTGTCTTATTTTCAACTTGTCTTATTTCAGGAGTATCTCCTATAAATGATAATTAGAACAACAGCATAGAACGGAGTGATCTGTAACAGGCTTCTAGCCTGTAATGCAGTAATACTTATGTTATGGCTGCTAGCATAATTATGCTGTAAGTTATGGGTGCACAGTGATCCAGAGCATGGAAACAATTCGAAAACACAAAACCTTGCAAATGAGAAAACTTTTAACTCTACCATAAAGAGGATACTTTAAGCTATTTAGAACAAAAATCCGTATGGAAATCGGACTAACGAGTGCGGAGAAATCGCAATTTGAAGTTGACCAAAATTGCTAGGCATTGTTTTTGTTTACATTTCCGGTGTATCACTTTTTAAATGGGCCTAAAAAGATTATTTGATAAACTTTTTTCTTCTAAGGCACAACAAGTATAACTTGGACAAGAACAGTTTTCAAAATGGCCAAAAAAACCCCTGCATTTGGTCAAGTGGTGATAGGCCCACCAGGGTCAGGAAAGACAACATACTGTTCAGGAATGTTGCAATTTTTGACTGGAATAGGAAGAAAAGTTGCTGTTGTAAATATGGATCCAGCCAACGATACATTGCCATATGAATGCAAAGTTGACATTTCAGATTTGGTTACACTGAAAGAGGTACTGTACACATGCTTATACATGATAACATTCTTTCATAATGAAACGAAAAGTGATGGAAAAAAGAAGACAACAGTGAAAAATAACTTTTGGATACAGTACAGTTTAAAATGTTTGCTCCATACCTAAAGGCTGATTTCCAATCAGATGGGAATTTTATTGTTTACGAGAGAAATTATCAGCTCTGATTGTTACCTGTTATAAAGGTAAAAGGACCTCTAAGTAATCTTTATCAGTTAAAATTCCACGTGCTCCGAAAGTTCGACTAACTGGAAACCAGCCTAGAAAGTACAGTAACTCTCACAAAATATACCAAAAATGGTTTGGCTATAATGAATTGCAATATATGTATTGTGCATGTGGTTTTTGAAAGGATCAAATAAATTAATTTGCAATCTTGGCAGTAAACTCGATAATATACTTTTCATCAATTCTGCAAAAGAGTTGAGTGATGATTTTATACATCTTGAAAAACTCTAATAAATGTTTGAATGTGTGCAACAGTAATAGAAGCTATAACACTGCTCAAGCAAACCTTTTAACTAAAAATGCATAAAATGTTTGCTCGATCAAGGCTCTTTTGTAGAATAGCTAAAAAGGTCTATATATTGCTTGTTAAATAATTTTTTATTCACTTCATGCTGTATATTTTGTTCCTGCACAGGTAATGGACTCTTTAAAACTAGGACCTAATGGTGGGCTGATCTACTGCATGGAATTTGTTGAAAAGAACCTTGAATGGTTCAGAGAAAGACTACAACAGCTAGCTGATGATGGATATTACTTTTTGTTTGACTGCCCTGGCCAAGTTGAGCTGTACACACATCATGATTCAGTGAAGAACATTTTCCAGTTTTTAGAGAAAAACAACTTTAGAGTAAGTACTGGTTGTCAAAAATGCACAACAATATGAACAGTAATCAACAGCTCTACAGATCTGAAGTAGATCTACTGACTTTTCCCAAGCAATTCAAACCACAGTCTATCACATGTCTGTCATTATTTACTCCAAACAAAATTTCAAAGTTGTATTGGAATAAAAATTGTTTATTCCAAAAGATTAGGATTCTTCCGGTTTGTAATGATCAGTAGGGGATACAAAATAGTGGACGAATAAGCTGTAAAAGAAATCCAAATTTCTTCAAATTATATCGAACCATTTCACCAAAGAGAAATTCATTTACCTTTAATGATTGGAATTTATTTTTTGTCAAAGTTCTGTTTAAACAGAAATATGAAGTTTTGATTGATTTAAATTCTTTCCTGAATACTTTCAGTTTTGAAGTAATTGATCTAAATTTGCAAAAACATTGGGCTTCTGAGGATTGTGAAAATAGGCAATATGAAGTTAATATTTTACTTTTATCAATATAATAAACGGTGAGCTATTCTGCAAAAGAATACACCACTTCAATTAACAGCCTTGTTTTTGAAATTGTTCAAAAATATTTCATACGAAATTTTAGAGCCCGGACTTGGATTTTGCACCCAACATTTAGTCTAACTACGAGTTTTCGTACTGCTAGTGGTCTTAATATTGATTTTATGGCGATGTAAAGTTTTGAAAATACAAGGGATTTGACTGTGAAAAGTGACTCCGGGTGTAAAGTTTCACCCCAAACGATTTTCACGGTCAAATCCCTTATATAGTTTCAACCTTTACTTCGTCATAAAATGAGTATCACAAGCGCCAGCAGTTTGAGACTAAAGTTTGGGTGTTAAATCCGAATCCCGGTTCAAAATTTTCATCATGTGAAGAATTTAAGAAGAAATTTCGAACAATTTAAAAAAACGAGGCCGCTTAATTGAAGTAGGCAGTAAGGTGTATTTTGCAACAAGGACATCTTTCCATAGTTTGGAACAATGTGGTATAATAGTGATAACTTTTAAGCAACCCTGATACAACGGTCATTACTCCCTTACTCCTGCGTCGATACTGGATCGGTCGACACGGTTGAGATTTCGAGAAGACCGTTTGGGGCCTGGGAATGAGGTTGAACTTTCAAGCATTTTATTTTGAGTTCAATTTTCCTGTTTTCAGCTTGTTGCAGTGCATTTGGTTGATTCGCATTATTGCAGTGATCCTGGGAAGTTTATTTCTGTTTTGCTGACTTCATTATCTACAATGCTGCAAATTGAACTGCCTCATGTAAATGTTCTATCAAAGATGGATCTTATTCAGCAGTATGGAAAACTGCGTGAGTATTTAAAAATCCTTTGTATCCTTTAAAAAGTTTAAAAATATGGCAAAGAGATTCGGAAACAAACAAAAATAAAAAAAATAAATAAAAGGGTGCATATTTCGTAAGTACCTTATCTACCAAAGTAAAACGTTTAAAGGCAGCTCTTGCCATTAAAATGATTTCCTTGTGCTTTTTACACTAAGATGATAAAAAGGGGCTTAATTTAACCCAAAAAGTGCTTGACCCCCCCTGCCTCCCACTTCCTACAGGCCTGAACAACGGGAAAGAACAATGTGAAGAAAATGAGAGTAGGGTGCACATTTCCACTATAGTCAAAGCAGCTTGATAGTCACTGTGCATTGAATAGAAACTTTTGATAAACTGTTATTGGAAGGAAACTGTGCGCAGTGCAAGAAATATTTATTCTATTTCACATATTACCTGATAAATTGAGAATTCGAGGACACGCTGAACTTTCAATTTTTAGTAATACAACTAACTGATTATCGAAGATGAAAGTCAAACCCAAAAGAAAACAGAAAATTTTTTAATCCTCTTATTAATTTGTACACTACGAATTTTGGCTATTGATTTACTAACCTGTTAAGTTGTTTTAATTTGCATATTTCGCTCATTTTAAAGTACATTGCTCATTCCAGAGGGCATCTTTTAACATACAAAGTGGTGGGGAACTTCCCCACCAGCCCATTCAATATCCCCACCAGTCATGCCCAAAATGGCCCATTTTCCACACCAGTGAGGTGCCCTTTCCAGTAAAAAGATTTCTTCAGAATAACCATGAATGTAGGTTGAAGACACAGGTATTTGTAGAAGACTCAATAGAGCAAGAAAATCACTATCTTTATTGATTTTGTAAAATACTCTGTAGGGATATCTTTTGTTGCCCTTGCAATGGATTCCCCACCGGTAACAAATCCTTAGAAGATGCCCTGGCTCATTCCGTTGTATGCCCTAAATGTCCCACTTTGTAACGAGTTTGTAATGATAGATTCATCTCATTTTTCAAGCATTCAACATAGAGTTCTTCACCGATGTGTTGGACCTTAGCTATCTGCTAGAAAGGTTTGAAAAAGATCCGTTCTTCAAGAAGTATCAGAAACTGAATAAAGCCCTAACGGATGTTATACAAGACTATGGACTTGTATCCTTCACTGCACTTTGTGTAGAGGTAACGAATCTTCATTTTCGCTNCTTGTGGGATCCCAGGCTTCTGCTCTTCGAAAGATTATGAAGAAAATGGCACAATCAAACAGCACATGGACAATGGTTATGGTGAGAATCGTCTATCTGTTCTTATAAAATTTATCTCCCTGAACAGAGTTGCAAAAAGTCGTTGACCTTCCTCCAAACCTGGATTTCAAGGTCTCAACCTTCCTCATTTCAATTGTTTATCAATCAAAATGACCCAAAAAGGGCTTTTATGCATCAAGAAAGGTTTTCACGGAAAAGTACTTCCCTGCAAAGAACTTGTAGCTGTTAAACATATGCCCCTGATAAAGGACAATTTGTAGAATTTAGGCCAAATAGCTTTTATTTCATGCTAGGTAAAAGAGAATTGTGATCACAAATTACAATATCCCACTGTGAAATGAAGCATGCATAAGGGGTATTGGGTATTATTGAAGCCTTTAAGAATACACGCTTTTGTTGTTTGATTTACAAGCTGATTAAAAGCTGGATTACCATTGCCAAAAGAAAAATATGACTATTGCAGTGTTGCTGCAAACAAGACTGGAAAAATCTTCTTGGCTGTGCTTTTAAAAGTAGTAAACCTTCTTGTGATCATCTACTATATTGATTGTATGTGGCATTTGATGTATGAATTTTTTCTAGGATTCCCTCAAGTCTGTTTTGATGCGGTGGAAAAAAAGGCAAAGTATACATCGTTGTCAATCATGCTAAGCAGCAAGCAATTCAAGGAATGGATTTATGAGTGCTGCCCAAAGTTGCAAAGACAGCCCTTTGAACTGTATAAGGTAACAAGGAGGCGTCAGCTCCAGCATGTCAAGGTTGAAAATCCATCACAGTTGCGTGACTTAAAATATCAGGGTGTATTAGTTGTTTCTGCTGCCCACAACATCCCACCAAATATTGTATCTGACAATGTGAGTATTGAGCATGAGAGTATTGAGCAGGATCCACCATCATTTGTTGATCCATTCCGTTCACACATAGTGATGCCAGAAGTAATTGAAGATGAAGCCAGTATACAAAGTCAACATGTCATCGATGCAAATACAACTTTAGAGAATGGCATAGCAATGCAACTTCAAAGTATTGATAGTTCTTTGGAAACTTTGGAAAACCCTGTTACAAGTCAGCCCCTCAGTGTCAGTGATGCTATCACAACTTTAGAAACCTCAGTCAGAATTCAGCCCCAGAATGTCAGACATGCTATGACAAACTTGGAAAACCCTGTCATGAATCAGCATCTGAGCGTCAATGATGTAAGTGTAATTTTTGAAAGTCCAACTGCAGTGTCATTACCAGGTGCATTTTTAGATTGGAATTCACAAATGATCAACCATACCAATACCAAATCTACACAGACAGCATTTCAAGAAACAGTACAAGAAACAAGTCAGGTAGACTGTATCAAATTGCATATTGTTTTTCAAGATCTTACAGAATTGTGCATGTTTCAAAAAACTTCCAAGCCACAAGATGTTTATGGAGTTGTCAGGACAAAATTTCAAGTGGAAGATGACTTTCTCCTGGTTGACGAAGGGAAAAGCTATCATTTGCCATTGAACAGCAATCTTACACTAGCACAATGGCAAATAAAATCAAATACATCTTACAGTGTTGTAACAGATGTAGATACCTACCTAGGTATACAGAAAGTTGGCGAAGAGAGTGAGGAAGAGGAACTGTATGATGATGCTATAACATTCAGACGACCTGTTACTCCATCCACAGTTGATATTTCCCGTAAAGCTATTTTGTCTCTATTTACAGCAACACAACAAATTCTTGTTAGAAGAAGAGAAATTGTAACTGATGCTATCAATCAGTTTAAAGGATCAGACATGTTGCATTGTAGACTCTATGTCAGCTTTGCAGGAGAACCTGGTGAGGACTTGGATGGGCTTACCAGAGAATTTTTCACTGTCTTTTGGCAAGAATGTGGCATCCTTGCAGGTATGAAGTACAAGTATTTCACTATTAATCCTGTCAGGACATTGAACATTGAAGAGGTTAAAGCTGTTGGTCGTATTTTCATTCAAGGTTTCATACTCACAAATTACATCCCTGTGCAGATCACACCAGCAGTGGTTTTCTATATCACTACTGGTAGATTACCATCAGCAAATTTCTGTCTTGATAGCTTCATTAACACTCTGGACACACAAGATCAAAATTTTCTGAGGGAGTTATTAGATGGCACTGATGAAGTCCTCAGTAATGTCAACAAGGCAAAGGCAGCAGCTTTACTAAGCAATCATGAGCTGGCAGTCCTACCAACTACAAAGAAAGCACTTCTTGACAGTCTCCTTTCTCTTGCTCAATATTTGTTGATACTGAAGCCGTATTATTACCTCAGTCTCATGCATGAGGCCATGGCTGGTCATACACAACAGATTTTCCATGGCATCAATGAGTCAGAAACCTCACAGATGATTTCAAGCTTTATTGCCACTGGAGATGACATTATCAAAGCTTTGAATATTCAATACTCTGAGGATTCGTTGGCTTATGCATTGGAGGAAAAGGTGACTGGATTTCTAGAATCATTCATACAGTCAGTGCAGCCTAAAGAATTAGCCAACTTCCTGCAATTTGCTACAGGTAGTGACTTGGTTACTGACAAGATAACAGTTGATTTCAATGGAACAACAAATCCGGAAGGTATGATTCCAACTGCAAGTACATGTTCAAAGACACTTCACTTGTCACGCTATTTCTTAAATTATCAAAGTTTCTACACAACCATGAAAAATGTTGTTAGTGATGTTACCCTCTGGGCCAGCTTTGAAATGATATGAAGCTGGATTTCTAAGCAGCCAAACAGCAATGGTAAGAATTTTTCACCGACACCTCGAACATTTGATGTATGTATATGACTACAACGATAACTGGTATATGTTGACTTTAAGTTTTAAAAGCAGTTGATATTGTTTTGAAATTCTCAAGAAATCATTTTGACGAGATTTAGTTAAAACTTTAGTTTATTTTCCATTCTATTCACTCTACTCATTGACAAAATTAGAACCTTGGTTTTAATTTCTGCTCAATTCACTCTTGGAGGGCTCCTGGTTGACACTGTTCTGGAGTACCCTTTTTGACCTGGCTTTTAGATCACAAAAGAGCAACAACTTTCCTAACAACTTCTTTTATCATAGTTTCAGTGAAAAGTGACACACAGAAGAACTTTTTTGCACGCTAAATGATGATTAATCAGTCCGTGAACTGATAATTGTCAATGAGTTGAGTGAACTGACTTTTTTGTCCATTTATGGGGGGTGGGCACTTCATTTGTGTCATGATATGGACTGCCGCCTGTGATTTGTGACATTGGTAAGTCCAGGACCAGGCTGCTTAAAATTTTCACTGTGACTAATTCCTATCATAGTTTCACCAATACGTAGGCATTTCCACCTGCTTTTTCTTGTAAACCAAGCCTATTTTAGAAAAAAAATTTTACTCTTTGAAATCCATTTGAAGGGAATTCTATAAAAACAAATACAACTGTAGAAAGATTTGGGCAGCAAGTCCATCATACCAACAAAAAATGAAGTACCCTTCCATCGCATCGGTTTTGTTAACCTACAGGTTTAGAATGTTTGTTTCGGTTCGTATAACAATTAGAGATTCTGTTCTGTTGATTGTCGCATAGACATAGAGATTGAGTGCAAAAAATTGTTTAATGTTTTTAAAAAATTTTGCTTCCTTTATTTTCCTTGTGGCTTAGCGACCTTTCCCTGAAATGGATTCAAAAGCCTGTTTCCATCCGAATATGGTTCTCAGGATATCGTCACTCTGTTTACACTGTGCTTAAAATTTTTTAATCGCATAGAGTTTGTTTCTTAAAAATGTTTGAGCGGAAAACACGATGATTTGCTTTGAAAAATAAGAAAATGGCATATAGTAAGAACCCGCAAAATAGAAACCATTTTTTTTTTTGCAAAACAGCCTGTTTAATGTCCTATTAAAAGGTTTGGAAGTTTCTTAAATGAGGGTACCATTTCTCAAAAATTCAACCCGAGGTTTCTTAAAAATTGGTTTCTGTTGCGGATTCAAACTGCAGCTCTAAAAACCATAAAAACCATACAGATCACAATAAAATAAAAAAATTTGAGTACTGGAAAACTATTTTAGGAAACCTGTTTCATTTTGTCTTGGAAATACAAAGTTTACTTTCGCTAGTTATCTGTACTGTTTGACGCAATATTACATGAGTACACGTATTATCTTATAAGATACTAAGTACTGAAAGTTTCTTAAGAGTTTCTTAGGAGTTTTCTTGCAATTTTTATGTGTACATCCTGTGCCCTCGTGAAAATATTAAAGCGTAGTCTTATGAAGCCATTCCCAGGGGGGGTACTCACATATATGTAGGATAGGTGTGCTCAGGCTGGGGTACAAACCATAAACCAAAAAAAATAATTCCTAGCATAAAACTTGACCCAAAAAAATAATTTTTCTTACCCTATACACCCAAAAAAGTAACAAAACGTTTGTAAATCATGCTTTTCTATATTTTTTAAACTGTTCTCATATTTGAGACCCAAAAAAATAATCCAGAATTTCATGAACCCAAAAAAATAACCATACAATTGACTGACCCAAAAAAATAACTTTGGCCCAAATTTTAGACCCAAAAAAGTAACCTGAGCATCCCTATCCTAAATATATATGAGTACCCCCCCTGGGAAGCCATTCCACACTGCTTATACAAGAAACAAGTGAAAATGAATTGAAAGTGTTTAGTGTGTATTTCATAAAAGAAATAGTTTCTTGAACAGTTTTGTAAAGAGTTTCTTACGAAAAACTACTTGTAAAATAAGGTGGCTTTTTTTCTTAAAATTCGCTGTGAAGTATTCACGAATGCACACAAGATCCCTTGCCTATTAAGTAAAGAATGAGAATTTGAAGAAATTTCTAAGAAACACGTACGAACTTTTTCATTGTCAGACAATAAAAATGTTAAGAAACTTCAGTAGTCTAAAGTCAAGATACCCCCAAGATACATGGCAAATGTTTCTCTAAAATCTCTGAAGAGTGAAGCTAAATCCTAGTCAATATGAACAGTCATAAGTTTAATAAGCAATCATAAAGGTATATGCTTCCACTGTCTCTAATGTGACGAGCTCTGTTGTATTAGGGACGGAGCAAAATTTATTTTTTCGCATGACCGGCAAAGAAAAAAAATTGTCGCCAAAGTTCTGCTCAACCTGTATAACATTGCTTTAAAAAATCAACTGCCTTGTAACCATGTCCATCATACAATATACCTGCCCCGTACTCCTGAGCAAGAAATGTTATAGTACAGATGACTACAGATGTTTATACTTCTTAGGTAATGGTCATTTCTCGTTGATCTTCAAAAACATTTTAAAATACTTTTATTGTTTTATATATCATATACCGAAATACTTCAATATGTCAGAATCATTTACATTTACCATGATTTTAAACATTTATCCGGGCACAATATAATGTCATTTCTTAAAGTTCATCTTGAATTCAATTTAGTTCTTAAAAAATTTACTTCCTAGTACAATTTTCCAAATACAAAGAGTGGACCCGTTACACTTTGCATTGGGCACGTAATGAAATAAATTTTTCACTGTTCCTAATAATGGCAAATTTATATCAAGCAGTTATACATCCACGAACAAAATTATGCACTTCTCCGTATATATCTAAGCCATGACTGCCTGACTCTCTTCGAACATCGATGTTGTCGTTCAGCCTTGCAAACTGCGCACCTGTCAGTGGACGAGGGATACGGGGTAGAACAACCCGAATATCCTCGGGTTCAGCCAAATGAGACTCGTCAAGAAAAGCTGTAATTAGTCGCTCTCGCTCATTGGTATTCATTTGAAACATATTTGTCATCGCTGTTGATCTCTGGTTTGAACATTGCAAGCTAGAAGCATACCAAAGCTGCAGTGGAGACTTGTTGTGCTCAGTGCGAACTTTATGGCTGTTGTGTGCTTCTGACCATTTTCTTAAATCGTCGTTGATTCTTGGCACGAAAACGTAGTGTAGGCAGTACATCTTCACATCGTCTTCCAAATCTAGCACTGAGCTATCCTCCATGTGATAAAACAATTTGTAATACTTATCTAATACTTTCGCATATACATCTCTCCAGAGGCGCTCGATCCTCTGATTGTGTACAGAAGATCCTACTATGGCACTATTCCTGTTGTCTCCATTCACATTGTTCATAAAAGATTTTACATGGCAGAACTCACTACCGCCGTCAAGTCGAATCCTGCTAGGGATACCATAGCGACGCACACCATCGAAGAAAAACCCCAAGGCAGTGTCGGCATGGTTGTTAGTGGCAGCTTGGAGATAAGGTATAAGTCTGGAATACCCATCGATTCCCCCATTTACGACGATGTTCCATCTGAAAGACAACGAACATTTGCAATTAAATATCACCAAAAAGATAATCATTCTAGCTTAAAAATCTAATGCTACATGGGTCGTTATCGTGACTCCTCTCCTTCTGCTACAGAAAATGGTCATTTGTCTGTATTGTCTGTTCACTGATGTTATAGGATTTTTCAAAATTGTGAAAGACAAAAGAAAATCTTTTCTGAAAGAATTGTTATTAAAAACAGCTAAGCAGCTTACATTTATTTGGCTTATGACAGAATGCACATTTTCACACAAACTATATTCATTTATTCATAAGAAACTTAGGTCTGGGGTGGCAGCATGTTTCTTAGATTTAATTAGTTTCTTTCCATTTCTAACGCCCAAAGTGCAGAATTAATCTTTTTTTAAAAGGGCCTCCAAAGTAATAAGTACGATCTCAAAACAAGTAATAATACAATAATACAACTCACGCTCAAAACAGTTGTTACTACTCTACAGTGTCAGTCCTAGGGGCCTAGGGTGCATGATTACAAATGTAGCTGTGTTAAATATGTTTCAATTTAGATCCCAGATTTGAAAAATCATGAAAAACTTGAATATAAATCCGTTACCTAATGAGTGCATGATTGGTATCGCAATGCCACAACGAGTTGGGAGTTGGCACGGAATACTTTCGTCTTTTTATGGCCTGTGCCCATCGGCGAGCTGTTCCAACAGGGTCAACTTCCGACAAGGCTTTGCGACATCGATCTCGTTGGATGATAATGGGAGGATCATTCGATCTTAAGAGGCTTAACATCTCTCTTGCACCACTGTTTGGATATCTTTTGTTCAAATCTGTGATTATATTCTTCAAGTCATCGTCGCTTATTTCTGCAAATTGACTACGAACAGCTGGGATTCCATTTCTCTTCATAAAATTATGAACAGTGTTTGGATGAACTTTCGCTCCAAGCAATCCAGACTGGCCTATGTAGTTTACGTTGAAGCCTTGATTTAATAGAGTCAGCAACACACCTTTGTCGATATTCAATCTCGATCCTAGGCTTTTACCAGCCCTTCTATTGGAAGAGCTATCATTGGAATTATTGATCACTGCTTCCTCTCTTTGGTCTCCTACTATTGCTGCTCCAATCCCTCTTTCGTCCTCTGCTAATGCTCCTCGAACACCAGTTCCTCCTCTAGCACTAGTAGCATTTCTTAAAATTCTGCTTTGAACGACATCAAGAACAGAAACGATTGCATTTCGAGTGTTGCTGAAGGCATTTGCATCCAAAACAGACTTTAGTCGGTCGAGATTTTTAAGTAGGTCTCCCAGATCATTCCTTGCTGGAAGCAAATATTGACTTGAAGACTTCAAGCGTTCCCTAATACTAATTAATGTCTTCTTAATTTCATGTAAAACATTATCAGTTGATGCCAAACCAGCTCGCTCATGTCTTTGTGGCAGCGGCATGTTGAATCGTAATGGCGCCCAAATAGAAGCACTCCAAAACATGTGAAAAGAGAACGAACTCCAATTATCACGTGATAATCAGAGTTATACTTCACCAGGCTGATAATCTAAGTTTATCTGGCAGATAAACCTAGTTTATCAGCCTGGTGAAGCATAACTCTGATTATCACGTGATAATTGGAATTAAAGCCAGATAAACTAGGTTTATCTGTGATAATCCTAGTTTATCAGAAACTTGTGATTCTCGCACCACTCAAAAGTGATAAACCCAGATATACGCAGATAATNTAGTTTATCAGAAACTTGTGATTCTCGCGTTCCATAAGCGTATTTCATATTTCAACTCATTTGAGGATTTTGAGGATGTGACGTCATCAAATTTCTAAATCGCAAACCAGAAGAGTGAAAGGCTTTTGCTTCATATCATATTGTAGACTTTCATAAACTATGTTTTTCTGGAAAACTATTCGATGTTTCCTCAAAATTTTTAGAAATTACGATGGTTTTAAGTTTTTTTCAAAATGTTTCTTGAATTCTTAGCAAAGAAGAAAAGCACTCTAATTCTAAAAATATTGAAAATTTCTGAAAAATCCAACGGTAAAATTAATACAAAGTAGCTAAAGTTTCTTTCAAGCCATTCCATTCAAAGAAATAGGTCACAGAATTTTACACCGACCTTTTTAAAGATTTGGAACCTATGCTCTCGAGAAGAAAGTAGCAGCTTATACAAGAGGCTCTACAAAGGCTCATAGATGCCTAGTCGCCAAATAAACCATTCGTGGTGTCTATCGTAAAGTTTTTCTTCACTCGTGGTCTTCATTATATCTGTCCTAACGAAAGAGCTCTATAACCCACATCGATTCCGGAATTTAATTGTTTTGTCATGTTCAACCATCACAATTTGCTGAGTCGTAGAAAGAAAGAAATGTGGGAGATTATGTTTTAAAGATATTTAGGTCGTTGTTCCAAGCGTGACCCATCATCTATGGAAACAGTTTGCTGCTGCGATAAAGAATGGGTGAAAATGTTGATCAAGAAAAGTAACAACACAAGGATAAGCTGAGCAAAGAAAAAGTTAATCACAAAGAAAAACAGAGGCGTTCTATTTGAAAACGTCAGCAATTTGAAAATAACTTGGATGCTGAGATTTTACAAAGTTGTACTTTGGATTGATAGCTGTGTGCATTCATCTGTTTTGTGGTATATTTGCTAATACCCATGTGAAATAGTGCAACTTAGCTGTAGGGAGTATGTTGTTGTAAACATAGTCATAAGACTATGTTGTAAATCAGTGACCTGGCTGTAAATTACTTGACCGCTTGATATTGTTAGGGAACAGAGCTTCGCAAGCTATGCCATTCGGTAGACAGACTTGTTGTTGATAGGCCCATAAGTTTTGCTAGCCAGCCTATCCCGTACTTGCCTTGTGTGGTATGACACATGAAATCTAGATGCTTAATTGACTCAAGTAAGCGCTATGTCACACAATAAGCCTACAGAACAGAGGAAACGAGATGCAAATGGACACAATCGCCGGACAATGCTTTTCAATGAACGGACGGACAGATCACTGCACGCAGAGCTATCACAACTTGAGCGAAATCGAAAGGAGATAGTAAGGGACTTACGAAAGATAAAGCAAGTAAAAGGTGCCCTTAAAAAACAGATAAATTCAGCGCTAGAAGCTTCATCAAGACCAAGGAGACGCAGCCGGTCAGATACAAGTGTCGATGCCTACTCATCGACTGCACTTCTGCCAAATATTGCCACAAATATTAGGAGACCAAGGTTGCAAAGTGACATTGGCCCGGTTGATAGACTGTTAAGAAATGATCAAATTGCAACTGACAAATTGCATGTAAAAAGTGACAAAATACCAGAGCTTTCAAGGCGCGGTGAAGGCAACGGAAATGAAGACAAAGTCAGAAGCTCCGACGATTTTACTAAACGAGCACCGCAAGCTCCTGGGGAGGGCCAGCTGTCTCAAGAAAAGCCGAAGCAAAGCCAAAACGAATTTATCTACAAGACAAACCAAGAGCGCAGAGAGGATCATATGATCAAGTCGCGGTTTAACCAGCTCGGAAGCAAATATGTTGGACGACAAATGGTTGGTAGAAGGTCCCGTAGAGCTTCAAACCAGTTACCAAAGCCAACCAGAGCTAAACAAAGCAGTCAGTCTAGGGACATTTTCAGAGACAATAATAATGAAACAGGAGAGAAACAAAGTGGCAATGTGGACGGAGACCTTCTTGACGAGACTGTTCAAGATGGGCTGTCTTCAAAAATGGCAACACTGGAGATAAATAATAATGGACGAGAAGCTACAACGACTGAAACTGATGGATCTTTAAACGATCCTCTTGTTCGTTATATTCCAGACATCAGAATTCAACCATATTTTTTGCCTGAACAGACGCTGACAAACAGCTACCAAAGGCATGAAGAGCAAGCACCTCAAATAATGACAAATAAAGATATCGGTTCTAGTTCTGGAACCACAGGGACGTTGCAAAGAAAGATCTCGACCGGATCATTGGGAAGCAGCCAGCAAGTATTACCACGAATTCCAATGGAACTCACATCAAAAAGACAAACTAGAGACTCAGTCTCTCTTGAGCGTGCTTTTGTAGATTGCCAAGAAGTGAGAGCTGGAAATAAAGACTTAAAGACAGAACGAAAACGAAGATTTGCTCGGTTGGTTGACATAGTAATAAAGCAGAAGAAGGTAATACGTGCATGGGAGCCAATGCTGGCATTGGTTGGAGATATTCATTCGAGTGACGATGAGGCGTAGTTTGCGTTTAAACGTGTACTGTTCTCAGGGAAATAACTGCAACCGTCTAGCAAATGGCCTAATCAACATTTTTTTCTTGATTTGGTTTACTGATGATCAAAGGATTCTAAACTACAAGGGCCATTTTGGGCGTGGTCTCTAATCCACAAAACTGATGACATCATTATATGATACTTTTGAGACTAATGTTGCTATATCGTCTTCCACGTTTGTTGAATTGGCTTTAGAATTGTGTAGCTGCATTGGGGTTGATGAGGCCTTTCGAATGATGTATACATTATTGCAATTTGCTAAAACTAGCAAAAGAAATTAAGATGTCATCATGTCCATGACGTCTTAATTGACATTTTTTAGAATCATCTAAGTGCAAAGTTTTTTCGTTGATCCTAGCTAAATAGAAATTGATCTGGTAATCATCAGTGCTTTTTGCAGTATGCTTCAAAATCAGGCAGCCCTAAAAAGGGCTGAACTTGCTAATTTTAAAACCAATCTCGAGATCAGCTCTACTGGAAAAAATCATTTGGTCTTGATCTACATGCCAAAGAAAAAAAATTTGAAGATCGGCCATGTAATCAAATTTTGATGATTTTTCAAACAGGAGTACTTTTTTTGGACACCCGGTAGCAAAGTACCTAAAGTTCCTTTTAAGCCATTCACTCAAAAGAAAAATGTAAGAGCCTTTTACGCTATCTTGTTCAAGAATTGATCTGGTAATCATCAGTGCTTTTTGCAGTATGCTTCAAAATCAGGCAGCCCTAAAAAGGGCTGAACTTGCTAATTTTAAAACCAATCTCGAGATCAGCTCTACTGGAAAAAATCATTTGGTCTTGATCTACATGCCAAAGAAAAAAAATTTGAAGATCGGCCATGTAATCAAATTTTGATGATTTTTCAAACAGGAGTACTTTTTTTGGACACCCGGTAGCAAAGTACCTAAAGTTCCTTTTAAGCCATTCACTCAAAAGAAAAATGTAAGAGCCTTTTACGCTATCTTGTTCAAGCCTATGCTCACACCCACTAGATAATGCATATTACGATTCTGCAGTCAACGAACAGTTTTCATGTCCAAAAATAACGTTTTGACACACATCATTTTGCCACTGTCTAAAAACATACAAGGAAAATGACCTAGCAGGAATGTCATTTCTATACATAATAACTGTTTGTTTACTGCAGAATGCAAACATGTATGCATCATTCGAAAGGTCTCATCAAGCCTAATTCAGCTGCACATCTTTTAAAGCCAATTCAATAAACGTGGAAGACGATATAGCCACTTTGGTCTCGAAAGTGTCGAATGATGATGTCGTCAAACACGTGGGTTAGAGACCACACCCAAAATGGCCTCTGGCAGTTTTAGAATCCTTTGATCCATGATCTTCGCAATCGACTAATATAAATCGCTATTCATAAGCCTACCGGACGCGCTCTAACCTATGACTCATAATTTCGAAGACGTGCATGCGTATGTTCTTTATATTCCGGTCCTAAAATCGAGATCAGCTTGTTCCCAGTCGTCTATGTTGCGGAGGAGACACTCACGTGTTTTGTTAAGAAAAAGGATTGAATTGTGAAGGAGGAAAAAGCCGTCAACATTTGAGACCTCTTCCCTGGAGTCCTGTCCCCGTAGTCGAAAATGACGTCTGGGAACCAGACTGCTATAGTTCTAAACTTTTTGCATAGGCCTACTTTACAACTAGTTTCTTATAAATGATGAGATTTTTTATGAAATAAATAACATGTGATAAAACTGCAGCAACAAAGAACATTCGTATTTACAAATCACAAAACATCATTATCTTTTAGGGACAGTGCAAAATTTATTCTTGTTCATATGAGCCTTGTCAACAAAATATTGACTTTGGAGACGATAAGATGTGACCGTTCTTGCAGACAATTTACATGAGAATTCTACATCATTTTATCTCTTCAAGCACTTCTCACCTTACATGATTTACAATTTCTTCTTCAAAATGAACAATTTTATATCCAAACTGCACCTTGAGATCATAAAAAAGTTACTGCCCCGTACTTATTTGCCCAAGAAAAAGTGTTGACCCCGTTCCGCATAAGCTCAAAAAATGTAGTTGCCCCGTTACGTTTTGCACTGGCCATGTGATAAAATAAATTTTGCACTGTCCCTTAGGGCTTCTCTTAGTTATTTAATAGATTTTGATTCTTATTGAACAAGTACTTTTCGATATGCAGGAACCACTTTGTGGAATGATTTATACCATTTGCAATTAACAGTGCAAAAGACATAAACAGTTTCAAATTGCTTCTTTAAAACACACTTTTTTAGAATTGCTTATAATTAATAATTTGTAAATATTCCTATTTTTGTACAGTCCCTAGAATATTGTATTTACTATAGTTGAGGACTTTAATAAATAACTATAACTATAACTATCCTTTTGCAACAATAATTTAGCAAATTGGGAGCTTTTGTATTATAACCCGGTAGTGTGACCAAAACGCAAGCGTTGAGAGATTATCGAAAATTTATCTTGCAAAAGTTGATACCTGATCCATCTTTATTGATTGATATTAAACGTAGCAGTGTTTGCTTGAAGATGATAGTTATTGCTAGACTGACGACGTGATTCCTTGTATTCGTTCAATTTTTTTAATCTGTTGTAAGGAAATTGTAAGGAAATTACTAGACCCCCCAATTCAAATTTCATAATGTCCCACAGTTCGATCCCATTCCGCAGTTTATCTTTCGCATAGTCGCCATGGAACTACGGCATAGGATCGGTACGACGGGATTTATGAAATAGACCTGGGGCAAGTCTGGCAAACAAGTTTCACCAGGCCCTTGCCATAGGGTAATAAACCATATGATAACTGTTATGTTTCTTACGGGCAATATCGAAGGTATTAACCTCAGCCTCTTTAAAAAACCCTCACAAACTCGGATTTGCACTTACGGCTTCGGGGCTTGATAGGTTTGTATTTCTGGTATTGCTCTAGGAAACATCTATTACAGGCATAATACATCATCATCATTACTTTATTTTTACAGTAGGCGAGAATTAATAGCGCTTTGTCACAACCAAAGTCGGTCCCGATTGCCGATTCTGCTCTGAACTTACCGCGCTGTATCACAGTAGGCCATAGTGGTCCTGTTTCCGTGGAGAAACCAATTAACGAACAATGTCTAGGGACAGAGTCGGTCCCAATCAATCCGGCTGCCTTACATAACAGTGGTCGCCATAGGCATTTGCCCCCCACTTCTGTCAAAATATCGTCCTCGAGATTCGTTCAAAAACGAGGAGAAAGCAGCTGGGTAAAGTAGGGTAAGAATTTTCCAAGAAATGCTGGAAAGTGACTAGGAGAGTGTCATTCTAAGCCAGAGTAAGATTGGCATTTTAAAAAATTGTCCCAGACGAACTATCACAGAATTTTCAAGGCTTCCATTTCAGGGTCAAGCAAACATTGGATTTTGAGAAGCGTTCTAAGACAATGTATAAGGTCTTTGCGCAAAATTTTCTTCAAAGATAGTGATTTATAGAAAACTGGTACAACATTTTCAAAGTTCCCAATTGGTAAAGATGGGATGCAGATAGGGATTCTAAGCCAAAGAAAATGATGTATAATCAAAAATCTTCCTGGGGATGCTAACTTTTAGAATAAATTTCACAAAATGATCAAAAATTCTATATTAATACCGGCAAACATGGGATCGAGAGAAGCGTTCTAAGCCAAAGAAGAGGGCGTGTCCTCGAAAAAAATTCCTGGGGGCTTCGCTTAATTTGTCCTGTCAGCGCCGCTAGGTATTAAAAATATTTTCGGAGTTTTACCGGGTTTTACAATATCAAAAGGATAGCTTGTGCTAAAAATGCTCAGCTAAATTTGTGAATTAAATAACGCACAGCAATCTTTGATTGATTCCGTACAAGCAAGCTTGCATGCCTCGAAAACATGCCTATTTCGTGAGGTTTTAAGTGGACCATCTTAATTCCATATTTAGGGAAGACAGCTAGGATGCTAGCTAGAGACAACATAATGTCAGTTACAGTTATGTTTTGTTCCGTTTCGATCGTTGGAAAACCTTATGTCTGTTATAGTTGTATTTTCGTTAAATTATTACAGTTAGGAAAACGTTATTTTTTCATTTATTGGCAACAACATTTATTTCGCGAAAAATCGATCCCTTGCGAAAAAAAACTCGGTCCTTTGAACGCACACCCCCCTAAAAAATATTTGCATTTGCGCCCCTGGTTCCAATGTTACAAATTCATCAAAACCCCAAATTTCGGAAGCGTAGTTTAAAATGGGAACAATTGTTTGATCAAACAGGTAAAGGAGCAGTCTTGGTTGTAGCCCGTTAAAGTCTTTGCATTTTGAGATAAGGGAATAGTACGCCTTGCCGGCCTTTTGTTTAATAATTTCACCGTGTTCATTAAAAAAGCCGTTAGACTTAAATGTGACACCAAGGTATTTGTACGAATCACATTCTTGTAATTCCTTTTCACCTAACAACCAATTTTGTTTCGATTGAGTCTTTCTTTTGTTTTTTCTGAGAACCATAATTGCAGCGATGGGGGCGACGAAAAATAACAAGTAAAAAATGAGGGGTGATTAAAAATCTTATTGAGGAAATGGAGGGGCTACGAACTTTTTAGTATAAATAGAAATATCTTCCGGCTACCTACCCGTCATTAATAATGACTAGTCCCTTAGAAATAATAGCTGCATTTCAATCGTTTAAAAATAATGCAAAAAGCATCGGACTCAGGAGACAGCCCTGCCTGACCCCCACGAGAACAACTGAAAAAATTAGTGAGGCCGTCATTGGCACGTGCACATGATTTGACTTTAGCATATAACGTTGAGACGATTTTATAAAATTTTCCAGTAATTCCCTCAGCTATTAACTTTTTCATCAACAAAGAGTGGTCCACTGAGTCAAAAGCTTTCTTAAAGTCGACAAAACAAACATATATAAGGCCAGCGTATACCCAGCCTGTCAACATCCATCAAATTCTCGGCAAATGATTGGTTGCTATTCAAACTGATTGAAGTTTACGACACTACAAGGACAATACCACAGGGAGCAAAAGACAATGACTACCCAATGGCCATTACATAAAGGACATGAAACAGTATTTTGGTGGAGCGAGTGAGAGACACGAGGAGCATCATAATAGAGAAAAACGACAAGAAAGAGAACGAAGGTTGTATAACAGTTATTTGTGTAAATTCTACAATCATACGCTGTAACCTGTGCTTCAAGCCGAAGCTATGCATTATAAAACAAAAACAGCAAGAAAGAATCTCAAAATAGCATCAGTAAATAGTTTTAGCAAGCTATCTTACAAAAGTGAGACCCAAACTCCTTTCAAAACGTAGTTTTTGCAGCGCGGTCAGATATGATGAAAACCGTTAGCCGACCATTTAGGGCGCAGCCCCTCTAGTTACATTAAATAATGTAAATACAGTCAAAGTTAAAAATCATGTGCAGTAATATATCTACATGGCGCAGCTGCTCTTCCAGGGAGTCGTATTTGGAGTCCATTTGCGGGGGGGCAGGGGGGCTTGAGCCCCCCAATAATTTTGAAAACAATCGTACTACGTTACAAGTATAAATTATGTACCGTTCTCTATTATTTTGAGAACAAACGCCCCCCAATCTGCGGCTGCTTCCTGCAGCCCTGCATCAGGCAAGGCAAACGAACTAAGCAGATGAGAGGACTGAATATCGAAACATGGTCATAGGTACGGCCATTTCATATAA
>REGM01000299.1:124930-153442 GCA_004194415.1 Aurelia aurita
AGTTTACTTTCGAGCTATAATGATGATAAGATGATAAGTGTCAGGTAAATTGTACTTTTTAAAACGTATCTGTTGTGCAATTTTTAATTTTTCTCCTAAGCAAGTCTATTGTTGACTTATCCACTGTGCTTCAAGAATTTGCTTAGGCCGAAACGCAAAAGCTCTGGTTTGGAGATGGAGGCAAAATTGTCCTTTGAAGATTAATATTTCAACTCTCAAAGCATCAACATCAACAAACAGGGTATCTATGTTCAAGTTGACTATCGAGGTATATTTTAAAAATGTTTTCGGATTGATTCGAGCTAAATTCTCACCGCTAGGGTCGACCAAATCTGTATACGTTTTTGCGACACCCGGTAGACTAGTCTACTGATGCGACTATTCAATGTAAAAAGAAATACCTACCATTCTCCCAAGGCGGCAAACCTGCATAGCAGTCAGAGTCACGATGGATATTGCAACACAGGTAATGAGAATAAATCCGGATAGCACTGGAACATGGTATCTCCTTCTCATAGGAGTTGCGACATCGCAGTAACGCTTGCCATAGCTCCCCGGGCAAGAGCTAAATCGGTTGATCGTCATAGCACTGAAAGCAATTGAAACTGCTGATGCACAGATTGTGAGGCTAGCAAAGGTCATGTTGATTGCATTCTGAAAAGCAATAGAAATGTTGCAGTATTGCAGCAAAGAAGGAAATCGTTTCTTTTTGCTAAGGCCACTGAGAGAAACAAAAGAGGCCCTGTGGTAAGCTAGATCTAGACTGATTGCAACATCACAGTTATCGATATTGATAAACCTGCTGAAGTAAAACCTCAACAACAAAACAGGTCAGAATTCATATTGCCAGTGCTGCAAGATGGGAAAACAAACTGTGAACAGAAAGAGTAATGTTTCTTTTAGCTATAAACTTGACATTTCTTTATTTTAACCCCAAACTCGTTCTGCAGAAGCTCATGAGCAAACTAGGCTGAATAATAATGGTGTCCACTTTCCTGAGAAAGGAGAAGGACATCATCATACTTGCCTGGTTTGCCGTGAGAAAATTCGGAGATGGTCAAAAGCAAACCCCTACGGAAATAGGCATAAGCGTACGAGCCGGGGGGCTGGGGGGGCGGAAGCCCCCCCAACATTCGAAAAATTTAGAAAAATCTGCTTATTTCGGGCAATAATCCGCCGTAAGTCGGGCAAAATATTTCGTAAACAATAGACTTTTCATCAGGCAGCCCCCCTAGATTTTTTCTTCCCGTACGCTTATGGAAATAGGCCATGTCCGCATGGATCGCGAGCCCCAAAACAACAATCAGCTGTACTGACTGCAAGGAGTATTTCTGCTTGACCAGTGCAAGGAACTGTTTTTTTAGACTTCCACACGAAGCTTGACTATTGGAGAGAGACATTTGAATAGTTTTTAGAGAATTTTTCATGGATTTTGTAGGCAAAGGGTGTTGTAAAATCCCGCTAATTACTAATGTTTTTTAACTTTTTAACTTTAGGGAGCGAAACTATTGCAAAAATTATTCCAGAAAATTTCGAAAATAATATTTTTATAATCTTTAACCTTTTAGTAAATTTTTTTGAATAATATGTTATTCTGTATGTTTTGTTCCTGTTGCCTAAAATCGCCTTTCAAATCTTGTTGTCCATTCCTAACACTTAGGCCCAGGAATACAGGTGGGGGAGGGAATGTGAGCACAGAAACAGCTCGGAAAATTCGTCCAGTTTTTGGCGAGGGGTTGGGGTGATCAAGGAATAAGTAGCGATAACTATGATGGAAATGAAAGTATAGGCCAGTATAGGTCCAACCAGCAGAGATCATCAGATAGGAAAGCAAGGATCTGAGGGAACTCACCTCAAAATGCTTCTCAGTTAAGGTATTTTATTCAGAAAAATTGCGAGTGCCCGTTATAAGGACGAGGTCACAACACATGTAAAGAATTCGCAAAAACTTATGCTAGAGGTATACAAATGTGTTACTTCTGGAAACTCCTCCTTTCTGATGGTTTTCTTCAATAGAAAAGTGCTTCCATATAATTTAAGAATAAACGATCTCCTCCAACTTCCTATGACGAGGACCAACAAATATGGAAACGAGTCTCTTTCATTTAGGGGTAGCATAGTTTGGAATCGGCTCACAGACCAATACAAAGCTTCAAAAAATGAAAATGAGTTCAAAACGAGAATCAGAAGTTGAAAGGGATCCGGATGTACCTGCTGCGTTTGTTTAGCTTAATTTAGAACATTGTAAATAGGCTTGAGTTGGCGTTTATTGGCATTAGCTATTCTTCTAGCCAACTGTAAATAAACTGTATTATTATTATTAATATTTTTATTATTATCATAACGAAACTTGTTACTCTGCTTCCCCATCTCGGTGGCCCTGTTCTTTGTCTTTACCAGAGCGTGGCATTTCAACATATTGTCAATTTGATGATACTGAATAAACTGATCTGTTCGTTGACACGAAGTGTCCGATGTGGGATATGTCCGTTAACTGTTGTTTAACTCCATCTAAAAAGAGGATACATACCATTGCACGACTTTTGGTGCATTTAGCTGCACTTGCACATATTATTCCACTGATAATAACCTATAAAGAGAAAATAGATCGATTTTAACATTTAAAACTTTTTATATTATGAAACTCGTTTACAAACTAGATACGTTAAATGCAAAACATTTTGGACGAATAAATTTCGGACAAAAGATTTTCGGAAAAAAAGTTTTTGGACGTTTTTATCATTCGATTCCATTCGATTCCATTCGATTCCATTCCATTCGATTCCATTCCATTCGATTCCATTCCATTCTATTCCATCATTCCATGTTATACAGATTTTTTCCCACAACTCGCACCAGGCACCAGTTACATTTTTTCCCACAACTCGCACCGAACGACTCATCGTTCGAAGGCTGCGTCGCCTGGGAACTAGTTCTCAGGCCATAACTTCCGGAGAGCGGTAACAATTTGAAATTTAGGCCCACAGCAATCGATCGAAGCAATGAGACAAACCAGGAGAGGAAAGATACCAATGAAGACAAGCAAGGTAACGAAATACATTTATTCATTTGGGCACAGTTAGGCCATGAATTGTGGTGGGCACGATCGACACGAACTGTGTCTACACTACCCATGATTACACCCACCACTTAACTGATGTCTGCCCACACTGTCTGCTATCATGCTTGTCGTTTCAGTCGAAATATACAGAAATACTATGGAATTTTCAAGAACATATATTCAAAATAAACGAAGTAGATCTTGAGGAACTCATTGTTGTAATTGTTTTCAAAACCGACCAGTTGTTTGGCTATTCCATCTCTACCATTCCATTCCATAATTCAATTCCATTATTCTATTCCATCATTCAATTCCATCATTCCACACCCCATGTTTTACAGAAAGCCTTCCTCAAATTCGTTGTTTTTGATCGGTACATGACCGTTGCTGGGGGGCTCTCATCACCTGTGCCTTCATGAATATTTCGCAATGAATTTTATGAAACCATGCCTCTGTCTATACGGAGTGATATCGAGTAATAAAGTGCAACCAACTAGCGGAGGTGTACGTATTTGTTTACAAGAAACTAAGAATTTGGGCCAGCAGTACTGAAAGTTTCTTAAAACTATCAGATCTGTGACCTCCAAGAACATTTCAAAACAAGGTGTTTTGAAGCCTTTCCAATGTTTAGACATTACTCAAGTACTTTCAAATTCAGAGTAATATGATACATTAAACAAGTGAGAATAAAGAAAACATTTTGCAAAGAGCAAAAAATCTAAAAATTTCCCATTCAAATCGAAAGTGCAAACGCGCCGCGAACAATGGATAGCCAAAGAAACAATGCAATGTCTCAGTGTTTTCTTTGTTCTATTTATAGACAAGCCTATTTACCATTGCACATTTCCTTTAATGCTGTAGCAATATGAGAGTCTGAGTTTCTTATAAGCAGTTTCTTATATAAAAAAAATACGTTTATTTTATTTTGTAAGAAACCGCTTATAAGAAACTCAACTCAAAGATCGCCAAAAAATTAAGAAACTCCAGTACTAGGCAATATAACTCAAGAAACTCTTTATTTTAATAAGGAATAGATAAATACCACATTTTTATTTTATTTTTACTTGTTTCCTGTATCATATCACTTGGAAGGTACTTGAGTAATGTCTAAACATCGGAAAGGTTTCAAAAAACGTTGTTTTGAAATGTTCACTAGTAGGGCACGACAGGAAGTAAGCATGAAGCTTGTTACAGAAGTCGTAAAAAATCTAAAGAAACGCTAAGCACTCAAAATCTAACATTTTAAGAAACTTTCAGTCCTGGCTAAAATTCTTAATTTCATATAAAACATACATGTATACTTGAGATTCCTAAAAATAACATAAACGATAAATAAACAAGTTGTTTAAGTAATATTATTCCAGTACTCGATTCTCATAAAAAAGATATATGTACTCACCCAAATTGCAACAATAATGTAAACTACTGATAGTATAGCGTCTTCAACCACATGATTCGAGGCGCTATATTCCTTCAGCTTTATATAAAGAAAAACTCCAGTGAGAAGGGAAACTCCAAGAAAAATCAAGCAAACTCCAAGCAATATGTTAAACAGTTTGATGCGAAATATCGAGCCAGTTGAGACAACAACAACATTGGTTCTCTGAGGTTCTTCGTCGTTTCTTAGGGAGATTTCGTCCATCTTCATTACGTTTGATGTATATTTATAAGACTTCAAACTGAATTACTCTACGTGCAAAGTCAAATGAAAGTTTTGTTAGGCCTATGCTTTGTTTATTCAGAACTAAAAGTTCAGAATTCATAGCGACGAAGGTAATTCCGCTGCCCGCTACCTCCCACAGGTATGCATGATGCTATTATGACGCAAATGCCCACATATGACGCAAATGACGAATTGTTTTTCCTGTTGTCATTGTTGTCTGGAAATGAACTGAGAGTGACGAATTTCAACTTAATTTTAACTTTTTGGGACATTAAGTTGTTGCAGTTGTTGTAAAATAATGAATCACAAGGACTATCTCCCTCAGTTCCCTGTTTTTTTTCAGGGGGATTGAGAAACTGTGAGTAATGAAATCATTCTGGTATGCGGTCACGGATGGAATGATCGAGAAGGCAGAAGGGCTTTTTCTACCACGTAAAGATAACTGCGGAAATTCTCGAATTTTAATTAAATATCTGTAAGGTAGAATCTATCCCAGTCCCAGCACTTCAAGGTAGAATCCTGAATATGCTAGATTTCCTATATGACCAATAAAGAAACTCAATAATTTGAAGGGAATTCGTATACTCAGGCTGAACAAGTCCATTCATGCTAACAGGGTGTTCNAAGAGAAAGAGCAACAACGCTTTAGCTGGTTCTCATCGAACTAACAACAAACCATGGCTGCTGTTACGATCGCGTCTCTCGTTTCCTTCTTTGCTGATGAGCCCAAATCTATAAAGCGTGGAGAAAATCATTATAAATCGGATCATGTGTTGTCGTTTTTGTATTCTGCTGGAATGATAACTGGAAAGGTTCATGCAAGTATGAAAGACAAAGCATACAAGGCATCGGTAAGTTTACTTTAGGCCGTCGTGTAGCATATGGTTTCTGCTTTAGTTAGGCCATTTCCTTTCAGTTCCTTCTTTTGCTGATACACCTAAAACATCAGGCATTTGTTAAAGAGTAAGCCAGAATTTGCAATAATGCATCTATTCTTGCTCAAATGCGAAGTCAGCATTTGTGCTTCATTGGGTGTAAGATGGGCTTCACCCAAGCAAATATACATAAAATTCTGTGTTATATACATAAAATTCTTGCTTCACCCAAGCAAGTATCACTTCCAGGCTTAAAGTCAGATTTCTTTTCACCATGATTTCCTTTGATTTCAAATCATTTCAGTCCACTCATTTTTGTCAACTGTTATATATGCAGAGGTAACAACTGTCCCTATTCTACCAGTATTTTTTCAATTCAAGTACAGTAGGGTAAACTGGGGGTAATTTGAGACATGAGAAATTTGGGGTATCTGTGTTAGGTTGACCTCCATTAAAAAAAACTAAAAGGTGTTTTTATCCATTTTTTGTCAAGAAGTATCTTGAAAAGAGGATACTGTGAGAGACATTTTATTAATTTTGCTATTTTCATCCTAGGTATACCTGAATGAAGATGGAATCTCATCATCTGAATGTGAATGCCCTCGTGGTAGCTACAAATGCAGTCATGCAGCTGCACTACTTGTCCATGCCATTCATAATCTCAGCAGGACAGATGTTGAATGTACTTGGAAAAGGCAGCAAACTACTAACACTGTGAAAAGTGTCAAAGAAATTTATCCACCACCACCAGCCATGGAAGGTTACAAACCTCTGGCAAGAGAGATTATGGATGATGACAGACGCTGGTTCTATGAGGAGCTGAAAAGGTATGGAAAATTCACTGGCATGGCATGGATTTTGTCACCTGAGCCTCAAAAGAGGACTCTTCCAGTGCCCACAATTGAAGAAATAGTGAGTTCAAAGGAATTCATTGAAACTGAGACAGGAAAAGAGAAATACCTCCTTGAAAAACTCAAGGTTTCAGAAGAACAAATCAAGATGGTTCATATGCTAACAATTGGACAGAGAGATAATCCATCCTGGCTTATGCTACGGAGGGGGCGGCTTACTGCAAGTAATTTTGGTGCAGTTCTGAATGCCAAAAGAGTAACACCAAGTTTGCTAAAGAGAGTCCTTGGAGAGTACAGTCTTTCTGGGGTTCAGGCGATAAACTGGGGTATCAACAATGAAGCAGAGGCAGTAAAAGCATTTGTACAGGCAACTGGCCTTACTGTAGAAGATTCAGGACTCTGGCTAGATCCATCTGGAATTTTGGGAGCTTCGCCAGATGGTCTGATTGGCACAAATTATTTGCTTGAAGTGAAGTGCCCCTTTACACAAAGGCATAGTGAAATGACAGAAGCAGTTAAGTCAAAGGACTTCTATTTGGAAAAAAATGAAAATGGAAGTTATTCCTTAAAAAAGACTCATGTTTACTGGCATCAAGTTCAAGGTCAACTGTACTTGACTCAGAGACAGATTTGTTTTTTTGTTGTCTGGACTCTTAAGGAAACTCTTGTTTTGCAGATAAACAAAGATGAACAATGGGAACAAAATTTAGATACCCTGAAAACATTTTTTGAGGAACATATGCTGAAAAAAATCTTAGAAGTATAATATAAAGTTTATGTAATATGCACAGTACAGTTCTTTTGTGACTCAACATCCATGAATTCTTGAGAATTCTTACAATTCTTACAAAGACTTGTAAGGATTTTTAGAAACAAAAAATCTATTCTATCCCAATAGTGAACTGCACACAGTACTTTTGAAACTTGCACAGTACAGTACAGTACAGTACAGTACAGGCCTTGCACATCAACATGACAAGAATTCTTAGGAATTTTTAAGAATTCTTCACATTCTGATAAGTATTTCTTGAATCATACTGTATGAAAGACTGTACATTTTTTCAAACAAGAATTCTTAAGAAAGTAATGAGAATTATTAGGCAGGAAAGCTATATTAATGTGTGCATGGCCTGTACTGTAGTTTCCAAATATTTGGAAGAGTTTTCAAGAGTAGATGATTTAAAAATTCCTAAGAAAGAAAAAGTTGTCAAGTTATGCAAGAACTGTACTGTAAGTATTTAATAATTTTGATAATCTGATTTTGTAAGTATTTAATAATCTGATGTTGTTGTCATTTTCTGTTTGTCAACAAATGATTCACTTATTCATTTAAATCTAAAGTTCCAGTTATTTCTTTCATCAGTGGAAACTGTAGATTTACAAGAGCTGAACAGAGTTTTAATAGCATTTCTGCATATGACCGCAGATATGGTGGTATGAATCGAAGTATTTTGAAGTCTTTCAGTCGAGCATTTGCCCTTTCGACATGGATCCTACACTTTGCAATCAGCTTTGTCATCTTGACTTCATTCGCAGTAAATTTCCCTTTGTCGAGGAAAGGGGGTATGTTTATAGAAACTCCTTCAGGTGCAATATCTTGAATAAGGAAACCCTTGTCAGCTAGGATCAAATCTCCTGCCACAAAATGAGACAGCACTTGTGATCTTTCAACTACTACTTTGTCTGAAGTTGATCCAGGATAAAGTGGGCTCACATAGGTTATAACAGCATTTGGGGCAACACCAATTAAAACCNAAGGTGGAAAACGCGTGGGATGCTTGACTCTTAGCAGAGTCAAAGAGGGGGGTGTGTGGGGAATTTCAGCCTCAGTACCCTCTGCGAGGCAGGATTACCCAGAAGGCCTAAGATATCCCATAATGCTCTGTATTAAAAAACGTGGTTTGTCTTCGAGCAAGAACTTGATGATGAAGTGAAACATGAATTGTTGTGTGTGTTTTATTGTGTTTTATCTGAAACCAGAACGGAGTGAAATAAACGACAATGACCGCAGATATGGTGGTATGAATCGAAGTATTTTGAAGTCTTTCAGTCGAGCATTTGCCCTTTCGACATGGATCCTACACTTTGCAATCAGCTTTGTCATCTTGACTTCATTCGCAGTAAATTTCCCTTTGTCGAGGAAAGGGGGTATGTTTATAGAAACTCCTTCAGGTGCAATATCTTGAATAAGGAAACCCTTGTCAGCTAGGATCAAATCTCCTGCCACAAAATGAGACAGCACTTGTGATCTTTCAACTACTACTTTGTCTGAAGTTGATCCAGGATAAAGTGGGCTCACATAGGTTATAACAGCATTTGGGGCAACACCAATTAAAACCTTGAAGGAGTTCATACCCCTGTACGTGGAATATGTCTGTTTTTGGTCTGACATTTTGGCTGGTGTTGCAATCTCAATGTCTGTGCAGTCTATAACCATTCTGCAATTTCCAAAAAACACAAATGAGCCTGGCAACGATGTTTCATTCTTTTCCCTAGATGGAATTGTCCTCATACAGTCCTCATACAGCAAACAGTACAGCAAATTTACAAATGTTAATACAATGTTACGCACTGTAGCAGTGCTGCAGTTAAAAAGCTGTGCTAAATGAAGGTTCGTGTAGTTCTGTCGGACTTTCATTAGAGTCATGAAGATCTGGTCCTCTAGAGCGAGACAGTCGACTTTCCAACCTGCAAAGTAATTTAAAAAACCCTCGAAACGACGAACATAACCAACAACAATGGTGAAGATCTGCTTGTTTGGGAGACCAGTTTCCATACGTATAACATCGTCACCTAAATTATTAACTGAATATCGCTGTCTTTGATAGGACTGTCTTGCTCTTTCCTTTGCCAGCTCCCGCTTAACGCTGTCCAGCTCTATCTGTAGGAGGACCCTTTCATCAGGGGGCCTAGGCTTGTCGACATTGGCATCATCAGTGCCATCATCAGGAACCTGCTCTTCTCGGCAGTTTTCTTTCAAAACTTCGGGAGCAGCTTTTGGTTTCCGTTTAACTGTCTCTTGTTCTGCAAATATCTTCCCAGCATTTCTCTTAAACAATGTTGGCGAATTAATCTTTTTACCATCTCTAAAATGACAGCTACAGACCCGCGACGACGAAGTAGGCCCTTTGTCAGCCCTTCTAATTAGCTTCTCCCATCTTTTCCTTTCCTTCTCATCCCCAGGAAAGCGAAAAAAACTGCAGTCTTGAGCTTCTGATTGATGATTACAGTCAGGAACGAAACATTGAACCATTTTGATTGATAAAAAAGTGCGATAAAAATTGACTTGTTGCGTTGTGATGGTCGAGTGTATGGTTTATTCGGCATAGCAACGCGTTGTTTAGAACCAAGATCGCGGTTGCTATGGACGCGTGACGTCACACTTCGGAACTCTATTATGACGCAAATGCCCACATATGACGCAAATGACGAATTGTTTTTCCTGTTGTCATTGTTGTCTGGAAATGAACTGAGAGTGACGAATTTCAACTTAATTTTAACTTTTTGGGACATTAAGTTGTTGCAGTTGTTGTAAAATAATGAATCACAAGGACTATCTCCCTCAGTTCCCTGTTTTTTTTCAGGGGGATTGAGAAACTGTGAGTAATGAAATCATTCTGGTATGCGGTCACGGATGGAATGATCGAGAAGGCAGAAGGGCTTTTTCTACCACGTTATCACAAGCAATCAACTAAGGACGGTAAAGATAACTGCGGAAATTCTCGAATTTTAATTAAATATCTGTAAGGTAGAATCTATCCCAGTCCCAGCACTTCAAGGTAGAATCCTGAATATGCTAGATTTCCTATATGACCAATAAAGAAACTCAATAATTTGAAGGGAATTCGTATACTCAGGCTGAACAAGTCCATTCATGCTAACAGGGTGTTCCTCAACAACTTTTCAAATTGAAGCTTTTCTGACAAAATTTGCAGAGAAAAACTTTGAACTCTTGACTTGGATGTTTTCCTGTGTTTCGTGTGATCTTAACATTTTCAGAAATTCATTACTTTGGGGGGCCTTTACAGTGGCGTAACGGACGAAAGTTACCTTTAGTTCAAAAACTAAGGGCCCCCGACCTCTAGGGGCCCCCAGCAAAAAATTTCCTTTGCTGATTTACTTTAAAGCTGGTGCTCTGGATATAATAAACTAGACCAAGGGGGCGCAAGGCCTGCATGATATCTCAATCTAGATGAATGAAAAGTATGTTGATTGTAATTGACTGTACAATAATTGACTAGGGACCTCATATTTTTAAAAGTATGGAACATTGTCAAAATATGGTCATCGAGGTTCTTTTAAAAACGAGGAGAAAGTGGTTGGGTATATGTTGGGACGTGATTGGGAGAGTCGCTCTAAACCAAAGTAAAGGTTAGCATCCTTACAAAATTTTCCTAGACGAAATATTACAGAATTGTCAAGGCTTTATTGGGAAAGACAAAAATTGGATTGCGAGAAGCGTTCTAAACCAAAGTAAAGGATTTTTACGGAAACATTTTCCTGAAGACATAGAAAACTCTACAAAACTGTCAAAGTGTCCAATTTGGCACAGGCAAACATGGGATCGAGATAGGCCTTTTAAGCCAAAGTAAATGATTTTTTCTCAACAAGTTTCCTGGGATGCTAATTTATCAAAAAACTTCTACAAAACTGTCAAAAATTCTATTTTAGCACCAGCAAACATGGAATCGGGAGAGTCTTTCTAAGCAAAATTAGAGGGTGTGTCCTACATTTTTCCTGGGGGCTTCGCCCCCAGACCCCCTCGTTTTAGTGTCCCCCAGTTGATTTGCTCTGGCCACACCACTGGCTTAGACAACACATTTTTTTACTTCAATCACCATAGTGGTTTTATTTTCTATCTGCGCAAGTCATATTTTTCTAAAGTTTATATTGGACATAGCTATTTTATGTTGATATCTATGTCATTTTGATGCTTACAGCTGGGGGGCCCCGAGCTGAAAAATCTCTAAGGGCCCCGACTGCCTCCGTTACGCCACTGCTTTTAAATCGGAAGAGTTATTTAGATCTAAGACCTTTTGGGAAAGACGGGCGTTTGAATCGTCTAAAACAAGCCAGTGGTTGTTTTTCTATAGCTATTCAAATGACAAATTTATTTTGGAACAGTCAACACTTTGGAGGTTGTATTTTCTGAAATATTTGCGCTGGGCACCAGGGTCCCAAAAAGAGACAAGTGTGGACTAAAATTTAGTGTGGAGTAGATATTCCAGTGAGATAAAACGTATGACCATGTCCAAATTCTAAATCAACCTGTCCTATATAACTTTGGGCTAAATGTTAGATACACTCATTTTTTCTATAAGAAGCTAAGGTCCGGAGTTGGTAGGCAGTTTCTTATGTTTCAGGGCAATTTTGCTACCAGAAGTTTCTTATGTGTTTCTTATATTGTTAATGCCCCAAGTGTAGATTAGAGTATATAAGTGTACACTGCCGGTTAAAATTAACAATCCACTCCGGACCAATCTTGAAACTTGTAGATATTTCAATTGTTCTTGAAATAGTTTTTTGTTAAGAATCCTTACATTCCATTGCAAAAGCTATACGAATCAGAGAAGAGGGAAAAGGAGCACATGCATTTTTATTTTGGAGATGTGGCACGAGTTTATTATTCTTCCCACATTTTCCCTCAATTCGATTGATTAGGGTCGTGGCTATAAGCGTCTATATTTTTTTTCAAAGTAAAAACTAAAAATCTATATGGTTAAAATTCGGTTGGAAAATGCCCATGATCTCAAATCATGGCAAGGTCCTTTTTCAAAACTTCTGGTGCAGGTGCACTCTGAAACCTGGTTCACACTAGATCGTCGAAGTCGCTGGAGTCGTTGAGGTCGCTGGAACAAACATCCCAAAAGACCAAAAAGACTGGATGTGAACGGCAAAAATAAAGTCTCCAATGACCCTGACGCCCTGACGACACCAAACTGAGTTTTTGCCGTTCACATTCAGTCTGTTGGATCGTTCGTACCAACGACCCCAACGACCCCAGCGACTGCAATGACCAAATGTGAACAAGGCTTAAAATTTTGACTTTGCCAGCTCATATCTCCGGTGTTTGGAGGACGATTTTAAAGCACATTTAAGTTGAAGATTAAAAACGTAGTTTTGTACTTGGAAAGTCCCAATATCTTATCGTTTTGTTCCTTTTTCCAGTCCAAAGGGGATACTTTTTTGAGACATCCGCTACTCCCAGGCTCGAAGATGTAGAACAGGGAATCTACAACGTGGCGAAACCAACATTAGGTCATTAAACCCAAGCTTTATGCAAAAGCCAACCTCGTTCCCAGGGCCTTTGTGTCTCAATATGACTATGACGAAAGCCTATTGAAATGCTTCTGTTCAAAGTGTAAGACGATATAAATTGTTCCTCCTCCATAAAAGTTGGTGGTTTAAACTTTCAATTCTGTATTTTATAATAACCACTTTGAGGATCAAATAAACATAATCCCGATGACATAACGATATAAGCATAACGGGCGACACGACTACAGCTAAAATATGAGCGAAAAAATTATCAATTTTACGAATTAAGAATGAAATTGTCGATCAACTTGAGATTTCAAAATGACATTCAAATTACTCATGTTCCATTGGAGAGTTGGGGAAAGGGAGATCTGGTCTCCCTAAATTTAAAAGATATTTCACGATGAATCATCAAACTTGCCTTTGTGTCTTTGTGCCCAAAATAAGTGTGGATCTGACTCACTTATTTCATGTATTTCTGCCTAGCCTCCGAAGGTAGTTTTATGACACTCAAATGCGAAGCATATCGAAGCAACGTCCTGGTCCTTCCTCTCGATGTGACCACACCTCATGATTCCTTTAGCCTGGAATTACAGGGAGTTGGCGACTCTGCCCACTCTACGTAGCAGGTTTGAAAGGGCAGGGACACGAACCACTAACCTTCAGATTGGTAGCCAAGCGCGCTACCACTGAGCCATCTCCGCTGACTCATTTAGTGGAGCTGTAAATCAAAACTTTTTTGTAATTGTCTTACTGCCACGCCCATCTCTTAAGTAATCAACAAAGTACCACGCCCAATATTTTACCAAACTGTGCCTGTTTTGCTGTTGTTTATATTTCAAAGTGATCAGATAGATCTTCCTTGTCATCCACCGGATAATCCCGCTACTAACAGCAAGGTGATAAAAACGCAAAACTACTTCTCAATGAAATCGACTTCTCCTTTGTTCTCCCCTAGCTCCTCCCCAAAAAATCTGCAAATCACAATCCTTGGTATCAAAAGAAAGACATCGCTAGAATGTCTTGCCCTTGATTCACACTGGAGTCAAAATGCATTGGAATTGGGATACGGCATTTTCTAAACACATCCTATACGTAATTGTATTGAGTAACCGCAGCTAAATCGGATCAAAACTTTTTAATTCTATCCAAATGCGTTAGGACATCTTCAAAGGCACCAAAAAATCTCAAATGAAGACAAACATATTTTTGACCCATTTTTCTGTCGCATTTCGAATGCACTTTTACTCTACTGGGTGCCCCAAATAAAATGTAACAAATTTGATCAGGGCTATTGCCAATTTTGCTCCAATCAATTCGCAATAATTCTAATCTAATCCTGAAAAGTTAACTTGGACATAGATACCTTGCTTGTTGATACTTGTGCTTCTAAAGTTGAAATATTCATCTTGAGAGTTTAAATTTGCCTTCACCTCCAAACCAGAGCTTTGCGGCTTTGGTCTGAGCAAATTCTTGAAGCACAGCGAATAAATCAATAATAGCCTTGATGAAATTTGAACCAAAATTAGATTATATTATACGGTATTTGTTAGAGCTCACATATTATGCATTTCTTAATTTTTCTTCAATTTTGATTCTTAATTTTGCTGCGCTTCAGGAATTTGCTTAGGCCAAAACGCCAAAGCTCTGGTTTGGAGGTAGAGTCAAATTTGAACTTTCAAGAATAATATTTCAACTTTGGAAGCACCAGTATCAATAAAAAGGTATCTATGTTCAAGTTAACTATTTAGGATTAGCTTAAAATGTATTGCGAAATTATTGGAACTGAATTGGCAATGCCAGCCCTGATCAAATCTGTTACCTTTTATTTGGGACACCTGGCAATGTGAACCAAGCTTTAGGATAATCAAAATTTATATTGTTTACACGTTAGACTGCCTTGTCAATCAACTTGATAATTAAATAACGGGTAGGTCATAAAAATTAACCCCTAACATAAAACAATTTCTGAAAAACGTTCTGAAAATAAGATTTTGATGAAATTTATGTGGCACTAAGTACATCACGAAATACACCTGTGGAGTAAAAATCAGTTCATTATCAGCTATTCTTACAGAGAAATGCGGTATTGAAAAGAGACGATTGACAAAACCACTGTAACAAAATCATTCATCATCAACAATAACACACCATCGCATATTTTGTTTTCTTGAATAATTTCTGTGCAAGTTAGCGTTTTTCCTAACTTCTCGTGGCAACGAGATGGATTTTTAAATTGATCTTCGCAATATTAAAGGAATTGAATGTAATTTTTAGTAGGATACGATAACATGATCCGTAAAGGCCAGTTTCCAGTCAATGGGATTTTTCCGAGCGGGCGGAAATTCTATTGTTTACGAGAGAAAATGTCGCTTTATAATTGAATAGAAATTTAAGGTTGAATGACTTTTAATTGTGAAAAATTCCGCCCGCTAGGGAGATTCCACTGACTGGAAATTGGCCTTTACAGATCATGTTATCGTATCCTACTAAAAATTACATTCAATTCCTTGAATATTGCGAAGATCAATTTAAAAATCCATCTCGTTTATTTAAAAATCAGCCTTCAAGTAACACAATATTATGGTAAAAATGCAAATTATCCTTACTTTGCCTTCTTCGATCAAGACATTTTCAAGATGTGAATCGAAGTGGTAATAATGCTTTTCGTGATTAATGGTTTTGTTAGAGTGGTTTTTGTGACCGTTTTTTATTATTAAAAACCTCATTTCTCTGTAAATTCAGCTAATAATGAACTGATTTTTATTCAATAGGTAAATTTTAGATTGTATTTAGTATTGCATAGCTACTTTCATTTATTGTTATATTTAGTTTATTGCCTCGTTTTTATGCTGTGTTCCGTTATGTTTGATTAGCCTCGTTTTCAAGATGAAATAATCATTAGAGCTCATGGCTGATCTTGGGGAGTTTGTATCTACATTTTCACTCTGTTGTACTTGAATTTAATCAAAATGTTGCGTCAGAAAATGTTTCAGAAATCTGTTATCTTGGTGGCTACTTTCTTTGGCCCACCCGTTAATAAAGGATTAGAATTAATACTTTCATGCAGTTTTAAGGATTGTATCCTCCTCTTGGTATGCCGGTGGAGCATCAGTAGGCATGGGAGTATCTGGACCTGAAGGTCTTCTGTTATGTGTTGCATCGGCCTGCAAAATTTAAACAAACGTTTAAACCCTAATTTATATTCTATATTCTGGGGTTTATTCGATCTATCATTCATTGAAGAGGGGTCTTTCCACTCCCTTCTCTGAAATCAGCGTTAGACTCATGTCATTGAAACTTGTATACACTGTTTGAAACATGGTACAGGAAAAGCTATGAAACAAAGTTTTAAAATTTCAATTGCATCATCTTACTGAGGCTTGAACTTAATTCTGAGATTTTTCTCAGAATTTTACGTGCATTATTTCCTTCTGGAATAAAGATTTAGCCAAAAGTCCTGTTTCTCAATTTGCCAAAAACAGCCAGGAATGGGCTGTTCAATATCATGCAAATTCGGAAACTTTGATGCTCAGCATTAATGAGAGAGTATAATTCCAATTCAGCTATTTCCCTATGGCCGAGCTTAAAAAAACATTATTTTACCATTTTGATGGTTGAAAAGTGGATTTAATTGAGCCACGCAATTAAGATTTTAGCCAAGGCCCATGGAAGCTAGTTTTCGGAAATTCTCGATTTGAGATTAAGATTTTGAGTTTTCAATTATGGATAAATTCTCAAAATTAAGTTAAAACAACCGAGTTATAATTCTTCAAATGGATGTTATAGTTTTTAATGTAAATTTCCCAAGCAATGTATACATTATTCTTACTCACCCGGTATATATAAAATATATAAAATATATAATATAGTTTTATTGTGTTTGGTCTAACTTTCAAGATCTTTGCTGGACACTTGCCACATGAAAAATACCATAAAATGAAAAAAAAACATGAAAATATGCAAGAGAAGGCTTCAAAATTGCGAAAACCCATTAAAAATGTATCATTGGAGCGTCTCTTTGCGAAAGTAGGATAGATATGCAAAAGTTTTGATAATTGGCCCAAATTGGCGGCCCATATGAAGTCATAATAAACAAAATGCTGACGTCATCAAATTCCAATGATATTTGAAGCCTTCTTCGACATTTGCAAATGATTATAATTTTATGCTGGAAATCAACACAAAGCAACCAATGTAAAAATTTGCATAATCAGCAGCAAATTATGATCTTCTTTACACTTAAAGGTAATGTGTCCATACAAGTAGACCTCCCAGAGCAAGGCATGTGATCAACTAGAATCTCTTTTCAATCACGCATTACAGCAATTTTCTCTATTCATGTGATCAGTTTGAATATCAATTGCCGAGCATTTGATGGATGTTGACAGGTTGGGTATACGCTGGCCTTATATATGGACACATTACCTTTAAACGGATCCTAATTGATCTGTTCCCAAATGGGAACGGATAGGTCTTGCTTTTGCACTGGGTCGTTATCCGTACTTGTCTGAGATCGCTTTCGAAAAAGGACCCGTATGGATCCGATCCCAGACTACTGGATTGGATCTAAACTGGTACGGATGGAACTCGAGGTCCCGGGGGGGCCACTCCTATACTTTTCTATAGTATCATGCTCGTACAAAGGTGCAACATATGCACCCTAAACGCCGACCTTTTTTAGCAAAATACATACCCTAATCGCGGAAAATTTTCTTGAGAACATACCCTTTCCCGTGTCACATTGAATTGGTCAAGTTTAGGTACCCTAATCGCTGACAAGTGACTTATCAAAATTGTTAATATGGCCAGTGTGATTCTGTGTGATGAATCAGGGACGAAGAGTTAAACCTAAAGTAGTTGAATTTGCCTAACACATTTTTCTAATTCAAATTCTATTTTAAAATGCTTGATTAAAAATATCATCACAGAAGCGTTTCGATTTATCAAATGCAAAAAAGTACATCCTTTTTTATAAATTACGGTCGAATTGGCACCCCTAAACGAGGGCCCGCGCGGGCCCGTGCCTACGTTGAAGAAAGGTACCCTTTCCCGCGTTTTTTTGTACGAGCATGATAACACATCAGGTACCANCGTTTTTTTGTCCCAGCATTATAACACAAAAGGGACCAGTGGCCCCCCCCCCCCCCCGGGCTCGAGGTAAGAAAAATCCAAACTCTGCTGTATAATTCAATACAGGATTTCAATAGATGCAAAGTGAGAAAGAGATGAAAGGCGTACTAGTGTGTTACTCAGAGCTCACCAGGATCCATTTGGACCCATTAAAAAATAGGATATCGGATCCAAAAAGGGTCAAAATCCTTACCAATATGGATCCTTTCCATTCCAGTGTAAACGGGTCAAAATAAGTGAAAAACAAACCCTTTGTCTTTGCTGCTCTTCAAACTTCTCTTGTTCGACTGTTTGATTGCTAGGCGGTGCAGACAGTGCTCCTTCTATGACTGTTGGCTGCAAAATGGCACTTGTAGCCGGCAAATGTGGTGGAATATCCATGACATTTTGGACCGGCCTAGCCACTGTGATTTGAGCAGGCACGTTCACCGTGCTTTGAAATGGTGCATTGGTTGTGTTTTGCTGTCTTTGATAAGTGTAAGGCTGTGAGAATAAGAAGAGGAGTATCATCGCGACTGAAGCCCGGTAAAAAGATGAAATATGTATCTGCCCTTTGAGAATGATGTCTTCCCCTGAAAAGGCAGTAGGGTTGACAAACTGAAATGGTGCTATTCTAAATTAGAGTATCATTTTCAAAAGAGTTATTTTTTCAAGATACTTCTGGCACATGTATGTATCAATACCAAGTTCCACACTAGTTTAGTTTGGAGTAGATCAGTGGGAGTATAATTAAAAAAGATTGTGTGACAATACAATTTGGTTTTTGATACTTTTTTATGAAAATTTGTGAACATTTTATTGTCTGTCGGATGGAAGTTCTGTCCGATAGAAGTTTGGTACCATATATAGAAAAATCTGTTTTAGATAACCTATTTCACGCATTCTAAGGGTCAGCAATTTAAATGTCAAATTTTATGGTTTAGTTTAAAATGATTTTTATCAAAAGTTTTTGTGAGATACCGGGTGTCCCAAAAAATGTACTCCCGTTTAAAAAATCACAAAAAATTTGATTATCAAACCTACCATAAAATTTTTTTTGATCTCTTTTGTCAGTGATCCAAATATATTTAAAGATGATAAAATGCTTGCTTTCAGTACTTAAAGAGTATGCGATCACAGGTTAAAAAACCTTATTCTGAGCTATTCTTTTTAAACAACACCGTACATCTTGCCTAAGAGCAATTATTTTGAGATTTTTCATTATCCTTCAAGTTTACAATGATCGTTTTCGCTTCTTTCGGACATTTATGACCAAAGTAGAAGCTTAATATACAAAAATAAATTAAACTGGTGATCATGGATACTTTCTGCAGTATGCTTCAAAACCAGGTAGCAAATTTGCTAATTTCAAAACCAATCACAAGATCAGCAATATCTGGGAAAATAATTTGGTCTTTGATCTAATTGCCAAAAAACGAAATTTAATATTTGGCTGTGTAATCAATTTTTGGTGATTTTTCAAACAGGAGTACTTTTTTTGGGACACCTGGTAGCAAATTCTTCCGTCCAACAACAGTTCCATCCAATAGAATACCCTCTCCGCGTTGAAATAAATATTTTGTTTAATGTTATGGCTAGTCTGCACTTTAGCGGACCAGCTTTTAATATGGGCAAGTTATGTGTCATTTGGTAAGGGTTTGGGTCAGGGTCAGTCAGTCAGTTATTTGTTTTAAGTGGACTGTCAGGATTTTCTAGCTACTTAAAGCTAATTTAGGCCCACTAGGCATGCCGCATCCAGGCATGGGACCCCTAGTTTAACGTCCCTTCCGAAGGATGGCGAAGTGAGTTGCGAGGTCAGTCCCCGGGTCAGGCCTCCGAGGTCACCCATCAGGAGTTTGACCTCACTCGACCGAGCTTAACTTCGGTAACTTCTGTATAAGCCGCTCGGCCACTCACCCATAAAGGTTAGGTTTGGAAAAGGGTTTTTATGGTAAGTTGGGGTTAGTTGGGGTAAGGTAGGGTTAGTTAGGGTAAGTTAGGGTTAGTTAGGGTAAGGTAGGGTTTAATTAGGGTTAGTAGGGTATTTGTTCAAACAAGTTTGCGAGAGATATGACATAAACCTGGTCCGCTAGAGTGCAGTCGTCCCGATGATATATCCAACATAGTTTACTTATTCTATTTCAAAAATTAAGCCTGGTATTTTAAATGATCTAACTTCTCGAAGATAAAGCAAACAGGTACCTTTAATTTTGAGGGACTCCCTGGGAGGCATGCTAATCTTTTAAAAGTTCAATAAACAAAACGTACATTTACTAATCTTCCAGGACCTGGATACTGATTCGTGTTTGTGAATGGATTGACATCATGCGAATGAGGCTGATCTCGTACTCTTGTTGCAGGCTCTAACTGATTCCTTGTGGACAAAAATTCTTGAAATTTGGCTAATAATTCTGCGTCTTCTTGCCTCTGTATTGGATTTGCTGTGCTTCCGTACGGCAAAACTCCACCTTGAACTGGCTACGAGCAAGATATGATTGAATCAAGTACTGAACATATTTAAATATTTTGAAGAGATTTCCTATGAAAATTCGTGCATTGCTTTCCGTCTTTGCTTTGTGCCTAGGTTTAAAAGGACCGATTGTGGATCGCATACACTCATTTTTTTATAAGAAACAGCTTATAAGAAAAGGTAGGCTCAATTTTTTTAAACTTAAGAAACTACCCTACCTGAATTAAAAAAGCTAAGAAAATTTTGTAATGTGTAGCTTTAATTATCCCAGGTAACTAGAGAATGTTTTGACACTATTCAATAATAGTGGATTTTTTGACATTGTTTTTAGTGTGAATTATGTTATAACATGTTTTGAGATCTTGGAGCGAAATGTTGAGCGCAAAATGGCCCTAAATTTTAAGCAGCACTTTCCAATGTTATAGGTTCCAATAAGCATCCGGGAGTTCATTGGAATTTTTGTGAGAGCTATGACAATAGGGACTGTTGGGGGGCTGTTTCAGTTCATCCATGAAGCTGTTTATCGCTGCAGAATAGTAAGACAAAATGGCCGACCGCTGGTTTCAGTCATCAGGCAAATTTGGTATTCTGAAAATCATAGCTCCATCATTTTTCAACGGATTTTTACGGGGATTGTAGCAAACTTTAATTGGACATCTGAAGAGCAACATCATCCAAATGTTTGGCTCGAATCTTTTTCTGTTTCGTCACAATCTTCAGGCAAACGGGGCCCAGATATTTTTTTGGGACACCCTGCATATTGCTAGAGTGCTTCGGAATATTTTAACTTTTAAAAATAGTACATACGTGAAACATTGGGATGACTCTTTAAATCCAGTGAGGTCATATGTGTAGGGGCTGGGAGGGCGACAGCGTTTTCCCCAACAGTGGACAAATTTACCAAAATCAATCTTTTTCGAGCAAAAATCCACCCTAAGTCAGGCAAAAAATTCGATAAACAATGAACTTTTTATCGGGCAGCCCCCCCAGATTTTATCTTCCCGTACACTTATCAGTGAGGGTACTTTGGTGTTATGGTGATGTGGAGTTGCGGTAAAGGTGTTGTGGCGCTGTGGTGTAATCCTTTTTTCATTTTCATTTCATTTTATCATTTTATACAGGGCAAGTATTCAACTGATATACATAATTGATTTACAAACTGCCCTGTTAAGTAAAGAAAACTAACTTTGCAGTCAAAATCCTCTGCCTTTGCAGTCAGAGCAGTCATGCGGAGGGGGTTCGAGCCCCACCAACAAAATTTGAGCATCATGAAAAGCGGTCGCGGACACTCGATTAGGTATTCTTTACCCTTCTGTGATCCCTGCGTTTGCCGCAAAAGCCCATAGACGTAGTAGTTGGGGGACAGGGGAACACCATTACCAACGTTAAATAAAGTATGAAAAAAAAGTCCAAAGTTTTTGAAAGTGCCCTATTTTGACCTCAAAGTGCCTCTTTTCAACCTTTTTTACCTGTTGGTACTGTGTTGATCTTGGATCATTTGTTCCAATACTTCCATATGTCCCTCGTTGATTTTCTCCACCTAGAAGGTATCTCGGATTGTAAGGAATTTGTTCTGTTATAGCCGAATTTTCATGATGCGGTGCATTTGTCTACAACAAAATAAATATAAAGAGTTTAAATGTATGAGATCGTCTGCGAAATTGAAATGTATCGACAGTACATTCCTCAGCTCAGTATATATAGGTGTGCACGTTTTTTAGCCTGTGCGCAGACTTTTGGTCATTGGAGAGGGGGAAATAACTTTCTTTCCCCTCCACCTCCACCTAAGTTCCTTTCTTTCCCCTCCTCCCCAGTGACCAAAAGTCTGCGCGCAGGCAAACGTTTTGTTTTTAATAGAGATTTTATCTGAATTTAGTAATTATTTTATTATTATCATTACGTGCCTACGAAGTTTGACCTTGTCTCCGACTGTTTCCATGGTATTCTTTCCGAAGCTACTCGAAACTTAGCTTGGAGTTGCAAGTCACCGTTGGTCAAAGTCGATCAATTGAATCTGCACAAACGCCCTTGACGATATTTATTCATTCATTCATTCATTACTTTATTTTAAGAAGGCTTGCATGATTTCTAGCTATATTACAGCTAATTTAGGCCTACTACGCATTCCGCATCCAGGCATGGGACCCCTAGTTTAACGTACCTTCCGAAGGACGGTGAAGTGAGTTGCTTGGTCAGGCATCTGGAAGGTCACTCATCCAGATTTTGACATCACGCGACCAAGCTTAACTTCAGTTACCTAACGGAAACTGTATAAGACGCTCGGCCACTCACCCCACATGTATACGGGGTGTCCCAAAATGACATATCGGCGTTTGTTAAAATGTGCTGTGCTATCATGAATTATGCACTGATTTGAATGAAGTGCCAATCGTTTGTAGCAGAAAGGCTAACCCAGATGAAAAGATTTATTTCACTAAAATCGGCTGCACCTTTCCATAGTCTATCGCAAATTAAATTTTACGTGAAAATGTCCGCGAATAACAACAATTGAGTGCGTTTTCTCATATCTCGCGTGACATCTAATTTGAGATAGATTTTAGAGTTAACGGGTTATTTTGCTTGGAAATTATTTTGAACATATTTCAAAGAGAAGTAAAAGTTTTGATAACGTTATTCCAAAGTTGCAGCTTTAAAAAATGAAAGCAGGCAAGGTTTTCCTCCCAGGAGCAAAACCTAATGACGAATATGCGCCTGTTACATATCAATGTATGTGGGTTGCTTATTCAAGTTCCTAAGAAGATGATTGGTTGCATTTTACTTGTCAAATCATTTAATTGACGGCGTGTTAGGCTTAGTCTGGCCAGTCCTCCATTTCCCTTTAGCCTCCTTTTCGTGCCGTCATTTCCCATCATTCCTTATTTTCTCACCTTGTGGTCTTGTTTACACTCCTCAATCTCACGTTTTCAGTCGTGTGGTTGCTCGTCTTTTTACCCTCCCTCCCTAGCACCCCGTTCCGGTTTTTTTTGTGTCACATCATAGGTGGGGTTTTACACATTCTACTAGAATTTTGTATATTTTTGTAGCATTAACATTTCGTTTAGTTGTCGTTCCACTTAGGTTTTCTTATCATATTGTATTCGTATTCCGTTTAGCCGTATTATTTGATCATCAGCGAATACAATATTCTTTTGTGCCAAACATGTCTTCTTTTCTTGCGCCTCATTCTTTTGGCACTTAATTGATGCAATTGCTCTTTAATTAAAGCTGAAAACAGAAAATAGTTTGATGATGATTTGCAGCTGCAGTCGAGACTTTTCAAAAATAACTTCCATGTAGAATTGTCCATAACTCCAGAACGATATGATCAATTGTAGCGAACTAAATTTCTGCATTTACGTTGGCCCTATTACTTCATAATGGTTGGTAGTTTATTCAAATCGGTGCATAATTCGTGATTTTACAGTTCTGCAAACGCTGCTACATAATTTTGGGACACCCGCCATTAGCCTCGTTTCAATAGGGGNCCCTTTTCTTATGGTGTAATTTTATTCGGAGTTTGTTTGGTTTTGGAAGGGTGGTTGATCCACGAGGAAGGGGAAATAATTTGAAAAAAAAAGCGAATGCCACAGACGAATGTCACCTGTGCTCCTTCCTCGTGGATCAACCACCCTTTGAACCTTGTTTCAAATTCCCCAATTTTCCAAAAAGAAATGATTGTTCAGGACGTTGAAGTATGTTTAAGCTAAGAGATTGGTCTCTTATGAGATTACAAAATGGCTGCGGTCACACTAGATGCTTTTTAACAACGCTGTGGTATGTGACAGCTCTCCCTTTTCACATACAACGCTGTTACAACGATTCATTTCTTGGACCAGAAAACTATAGTATCCAAAACAAGGGGATAAACAAGGTTACACCGGCCTAAATTTCAGCGTTATATTGCCGTACTTTCCAACGACAAAAATAAACTTCAAGGAAGCGAAACAATTCAGATAATAACGGGATGAGACTATGGTGTGACCGCAGCCAATATATTTTCTCTTAGATATCATGCGCCTTCTATGTTGAAATATTACTTGCATGCAGCTGATTGGCTCCTAAAAACAATGGGATCCTATTGTTTCACAAACAGGTTCCATTTTGTACCTCAAAAGAAAATACCAATTGAGTGTACAACAATACGACCCCATTGTTTTCAGGAAGCAACCAGCTGCGTGACAGTACTTTTTAAAGACCCTGTGTTCCCCATGATCCTTTGCATGCGCGCGAACCAAGGCTTTCCTAATCCTTCTATTATTTTCAGGAATGTCCATTGTTTGAATTAAAAAAGGATGGCATAACAACGCGATCATTTGTAGATTGAAATCAACCTCTTCCCCAGGGCCTTTTGTCATATTGGGACTTCTCCCCTTTTTGTCTCCGAATACAGCCTCATGATTGCCAGACCAGCCTCATTTTCATACAGTGTGATGTGAAAGTCACTGTGAGACCGGAAAGGATCAAGGAGAGCAAAGGATCTGTAAGTTACCATCTTACCTGGAGTGGGCTCCTGCAACATCCATTTTTGAAGCAAAATACCATTATGGCAATAGAGAAAGCCAGCTCCGCCATCGTTACAAAGGCTTGCAGGATGAATAGATTTCGTTCTGTTTGATCACTGTAAAGGCAGCTGAGGATGATTTGCGCCAAGGATAAAATAAAGCAAACGATTGCCACGCCCATGTTAATGCAATTCTGTAAGGAAAAATTCAGCACCTTATGCTGGATTTCCACTAGCCTGTACGAAACAGTACTGCTAAGCTTAGCAGTAATATGGCCATACTTTAGTCATAATACTGCTAAGGTAGAAGTAATTTAAGAGTACAACAACAGTACATGATTCTTTGTACTGCTACCTGAATCTTGTACCGCTTAAGTTATGTTATGTTAAGTACTGCGAATCGGAGCTAATTAGCATATTTCGGTGGAAATTACTGTCAAGGTCTGGTTATCATACTGTTCGAGAACTGCTAAACAATTGAAAAGTATGGCCATAATACTGCTAAATTATGGCCTGACTGTTTCGTAGAGGAGGTGCAAAATTGTTCCTCAACAAAGGATTTCGCTCTTTGATTGATGTCGCCTCGGAGTTTGCCAATCAAATCAGTTTAAAATGCGTGACAGTTTGTACTTAAACGTATTTGTAATAAGAAATTAAGAATTTGAGCGAGTACTGAAAGTTTCTTAAAATCATCAGATTTTGAGTACTCAAAGTTTCTAATGAGTTTCTTACGAGTTCCAATAACAATCTACATGCTTACTTACTATGCCCTCATGAACATTCCAAAATGAAGCTTTTTAAGCCTTTTCAATGTTTAGACATTACTCAAGTACCTTGTGAGTAATATGATTCAGGAAACAAGTGAAAATAAAGTGATATATGCTAAAGATTTCCTTGACTAAAATAACAGTTGCTTTAATAATTTTTCCCAGTACTGGATTTTCTTAATTTTTTAACGATCGGGAAGTTGAGTTTCTTGCAAAGGGTAGTCAGTGGCGGCTGGTGTTAGGGGGCACTAGGGGCAGTGCCCCACCTGCAAATTTCAAGGAAAGGTCAACAAATTTCGTCAGAAAATCAATAAATAATTTTTTATATGATTTAAATTAATCACTATCTAAATTAGGGATTGTATTTGAAATTATTGAATGAGCCCCATCAAAGGTGTGGGCGTCGTTTATACTATTGATAGAATCGGCCTCTTTTTGAGGCTATCGAGCACGCTGCGATTTCTCCTCCTGTCTGTTTCCGGCACGTTTCTGGTTTCTGGGCAAATCTTTTTCTGCCCCTCTCAGGTCCTTATTGTCATGCGCACTACAGTCTTTTGGTCATGCATGAAGTTAGCTGATTGGTCAATTATCGTAAAATATGGGCAAAACTTATTTCGCCCTCACAGCTCAACAACAGCAACAGGTGCTTCAAACATTTAGGCCTGTTGTGAAAAGAACGAACGAACATGTGATATGAATTCTGTCAAAACTCTTCAAAATCAGCCATTCTCCAAAAGAAGTCTGGAAGGGAAATTAGAAATAAAGCCTTTGGGGCCAGATCGACCAGATTTGCCGACGAAGTCATCATCGCGTAGATTTACGAGGAGCTGGTATTCTAGGTACGAGTGGCTTACAGGTTGTGGCGAGTCTGGGAAGGTTGACTGTTTGGCGAGTCTCAGCGAGAAGAGCAAAATTTCAGGAGAGCAAAATTTCAAGACAGGAGAGCAAAATCTCTCTTTAAGTGATAAAAATGACCTCTGAAAATTTTTACTTCTATCTGTGTGTTGTCTATTTTGTTGTGTTTTACGATGTTCTTTAGAGAAAAATAAAAAACTTTTTTACAGAAATTTGAGAGCAATTGTTTAACTCAATCAAGGCAAGAAAATATCTTCCAATGCGTTCTGCCATAGGTGGGCACTTGCAGAAGAAAAACTAGGTCTGCCAAAAGTTCTACTCAAACTTTCTGGAAAATATATGAAAAAGGGCGTTGCCTGTGTTTTCCGAGCGTTTGAAGGGCGTGGTCACTAAAAATTTTCCTGGGGGCTTCGCCCCCAGACCCCCTCACTTTCCCACAGTTGCCCCACCAAATATTTTCATCACCAGCCGCCACTGGGTAGCATGCTGGTAAAAAGCTCCTTGACGACCACCTAGCGACACAAACAGTTTGGTCTGCCGTTTCGACTGGCTAGCTGTGGTAAAGTTCGGAACAAGTAATTAATGTAAACAAACAGAAAATTTCGTAATTCGAACGCGAATCTTTAATTAAAACGTCAATGCTTTGGACAGGTTTCCTTTCGAACCATGTTGCATTCGAATTCAAGGTCGATTCTGTAATATCCCCGAGATGGGGAGGGGATATATCAGTTTAGGCAAGTAGCGAAACTACGACATGTAATAAGTCTAGGGAGGGGAGAGGGTATGAACACAGTAACTACATGCTTGTTTAGTATTGAACTGAATATACAATCGTACGACATGGTTATTTACATAAAATCTACTAAACAATTACGGTGTCATAGGGTGTCCATAGTAAAAGATATGACAGATTCGAACTCAAGGTAGCTAGTCGAAACGGCAGACCAACATTTTTACGTCGTTAGGGACAGTGCAAAATTTCTTATATTACATGGCCAATGGAGGAGAAAAATTCTTGCAAAAAATCTGCTTACCCCGTATAAAATTATTGCAAAAAACCAACTGCCCCGTCACAATTTCCTTAAAAATGTATCTGCCCCGTATTCGTGAGCATTAGATGTTATATAGTACGATAGATGAATTTGCTAATGACCATTACAAAATCAGTTCTTGTTCATATGAGCCTTGTCAACAAAATATTGACTTTGAAGACGTTAAGATGTGATTGATGGACCCTTTTGCAGACAATTGACATGGAAATTCTATGATATAAATTCAAGAAAACTCTGAGCAAAACCATGCTGCAATAAATTCTAGCCAGGATTATTCTAAAGAGCGCAGCATGAACGCGCGAACGTTTCCTACCCAGAGATTCCGAACGTCAAATAAAACGCAAGAAGTAATGATAGTCTCAGCCAAATCCATGACAAATCAAATCGTACACAAAATCAGTATTACATCTCAATCGAAAATCATAAGTCCAGTTCAACAAGTTCACATCTGTCATGATGCATCAGATTCATTCACAGTTTCACTCAGTCACATCTCTTCTCATAAATTCAACGGATCCTTCAATTCATAATCACACAACTGACTTCAGCTCACGTCGTTCTCAAAGTTAACTCGCTTCAGTGCACCTCGGTCACGTGACTCCCGAGGAGAAAAACAAATTGCTCAAAGTTCATTCAAATTCACATCATCCTCCCCCCTGATTGAGGGGACTCAATCACCAATGTCCAATGTTCATCACAAGCAACAAAAAAAACTATTTACATGTATCTACAATTATATTAGGAACGTCACTATCGGTTACACAACGAATCTCAATGTCTGAACCTTCCGAGTTCTTTCGCTGCATATTCTTCTCTTCAACTGTACTGTCTCCTTCATCTCTAATTTCGAGAGGATACAAATGTACAACCGATCTCTTTAATACGATGTCTTTTCCACCTGCATCTAAAGTCTTCACATCGGCGGCACGTACAATACCGTCCTTTCCAGGATACAAAGTAACAACTCTCCCCATTCTCCATTTCTGACGTGGAACTCTATCACTCTGAATAATAACAATGTCTCCTAAACCAATTAAACGAGTGTTC
>REGM01000299.1:172112-188229 GCA_004194415.1 Aurelia aurita
ATTGACTTGAAAAAGGCTTTTGATACTGTTGATCATGCTATACTTATTCAAAAGTTATCTAAGTACGGAATTCAAGGTCTTGAACTTCAATGGTTCGAATCGTATCTCAGCAATAGGCATCAATTCACAAAGGTAAATGGAGCGGAATCTAAAATTGGTAGCATCAGCTGTGGCGTTCCGCAAGGCTCTTGCTTAGGTCCGCTACTTTTCCTAATCTATATAAATGATCTGCCGTTCGCCTTAAAAAACTGCAAAGTAACGATGTATGCCGATGATACTAGCATATCCTATTCCTCTAAGAACATCGAGGATCTTACTGAAACGCTTAACAGCGAATTGAAATGTTTGAAAGAATGGCTTCAGGGCAATAAACTTTCTTTGAATGTAATTAAGACTCAGGCAATGGTCATCGGATCTAGACCAAATCTTAAAAAGATCAGTGAAAAAACTGTAGGTTCTCCTGCATTTGTGATCGATGATTCTCCTGTAGAACTCGTAGACAGTATTAAATATCTTGGTGTCCAAGTTGACAAGTACCTCGTGTGGGATGAACAAATTAAATCTGTTCAAGCCAAGGTTTCCCGCTCATTAGGTTTCTTAAAATATGCAAAGAAATTTTTGCCTAAACTTATTCTTTGCAGTTTATATAGAGGTATTGTTGAGCCACATTTGAGATACTGCTGTTCTGTGTGGGGGAACTGTGCTGAGTCCCGACTAGTTAAACTTCAGAAATTGCAAAATCGTGCGGCTAGAATTATCACAAATAGCAGCTACGATGCTCCTGCCGAAGCTTTAATTAAAGAATTAAAATGGCCAACTGTGAAAGATCTGATTAGAAGTGAGACAGCAACAGTTGTGTATAAGTCTGTCAATAATCTCGCTCCTGATTATCTTTCACACTTGTTTATCAGAAACTCTGAACGCAATATTATCAGTCTAAGAAATGCCGATACTGACTTGCTAGTACCATTCATGAAAACTAGCAATGAGCAGAAAGCGTTTTCTTTTAGTGGAGCGAAGATCTGGAATCAACTTAGCCGCGAGGCCAAGCAAGCTCCCTCTTTATCTTCTTTTAAGAACAAGATAAAGGACTATCGTAATTAGTTTTTGATTGTATATATTCTGATTGTAATTAGTTTCTTTTTACCATTATTATGTATTACTTGTAGATTTTTAATTTGTAAAGTTTTTGGCACGGCCCCCTGAAAATCAGTTATGCTGACGGGGCTACCGTGGATAAATAATTTTAAAATGAAAAATAATAATTTTAAAAAAATGAAAATGTCCCCCCTGGGGCTAAGGATTTCTTTGACTAAAATAAATAGTTTCTTAAATAATTTTGTTCCAGTACTGGAGTTTCTTAATTTTTAGCGATTTTTTAGTTGATTTTCTTATAAACAGTTTCTTATAAAAAACAATACGTTTAGATTCTGTAGAGGGATGAGTCCCCCTGATAGAAATTCGACAAGACCGATATGATACCTCTAAACATTTTCAATTCAGGATTCTGCCTGCCTCCACGCAAAAGTTACAAACTAATAAAAACATAAACTTAATGAATGAGAACGGAATATGATAGAGCTTCTTCGGTTTCAATTGAAGTGCAGATAGGTTTTCATTGAACTGTCATGATTACATGATATTCCATAGAATTTTTCTTAACCAAGATAAAACTACGCGACCTCATTTACCCTATGGTGTCCGTACAGTCATTGATACGGAAAACTCGATTCATGTCCGTTTACGGAAGGCCTAACGTATTTGATTTGGTGTTGTCGAGACTTCATTGATGTTGAACTAATCGTTTCCCACGGTCAAGGTGATGAAGTTTTGTTTAAAGCTGTTTTGCAATGAAATCCAAAATCAGTAACGGGTTTAATTGATTTTTTGATCAGCAAGGAACAGTGGCGAAGTGAATACTCTACTAATATTAGGGGCGGCGAAGCAAGTTGTTTACCCCCCGTTGCTGTCAAACAAAAGGTTCTGGTACGCCCAACATTTAGAGCCAACCGCACCCCTTGGCCCCAAGTGACCGCTACTCACTTAATCATCAATAATGAAATGGCCGAATAAAGCTGACGGAAATGTGAAAGAATTTAGTGATTTTGATATTGACAGTGCCAACAAATATAGTTTTTAGTCTTTTGATTATGTTTGAAGTCACAGACGGACATGAAAGACCTCCCATCTGAAGTTCGAGAAAGCAATAACTTTTCCCGTTCCACCTTTCCCATTACTTTCTAAAGTTCACTGATGGGTATGTGCCCCTCATATAGGTTGGGTTTTGCAAGGGAAAATTGCTAAAACATGGTGGGTATAAAAGCCACTTAAAAATGGGTCTAAGCGCAAAATCTCTTGAAATGGCATTGTTTAACAGGGTATGACCTCGTCATAAGAGTGGGTTGGTCATAAATATCTCATAGGACGCCCCTCTGCAAACGTGGGTCATTAGTAACCCCACGAGTACGACTCCCCCTCTACTATCTCGTGATTTTTAAACACATTTTAGAGTGCTTTGGTCGTGCTTTGAAAGCCATTTATGTCCAGTCTCTTTCCAAGTTTCCACAACTAAGCAACTCGTTTAGATTGTATTCTGTAGTCACTTGATGAGGGTATGCTTTTTTGGTATTTTATTCCAAAACAGATATTTCTAATACATAAAACACCCTAAAATTAACATACAATGGACACACAGAAGCTTCCAAAAGAAATCGGAAAATCGCAATTCCGAGAAGCCTGAAAAAGCGTCGTAAGAAAAAACTGTTTTTGTTTCTTTCTAATGCACAACAATTGCGAAGACGATGAATAGTGACCCTATGCAGACAACGCCTAACCGCTGTGACCAATTTGATATTTTAAGACACTTTGTTCAGTCCGCAATAGCAACATGTCTAAACTAAAGAAAAGCGCATTAGATTGTGGCTTGATAGGAGCCACTTCAAAATTGAACTGATGACATTATATATAAAATTAAGTAGAATGGCGGTGCAAAGGGTGTTCCCAAAAAAAGTGTTCGACGTTTGTTTACCTAAAAGTGTAGTCGCGAGTCAGCCATCGTTTGAAAGACCCATTGCTAACCATGATCCTTTGTGGCGCCAAAGTCGACTTTCGTATGACATGAAAATCGTTTCTGGCCTTGCTTTGCATTGAACGCACAAAGGATTATGGTTGATAATGGGCCCTTAAACCAAGTCACTAAATTCATCTAAAAATGGAATGCTAACTTTTACCCACTTGCAAGTAAAAGCAGCCTAAACTAAAAAAGGTTATCAAATGCTGCGTACCCCACAGCATTGGTCAATTCTACAAATCGAATGCATTTGATTGCTTGAAATTTAACTGGGTTTAGATAAAGCTGGTTTAACTGTGTCAGTGTGAATGAAGTATTACCTTTTGCAAAAATCAGTCGTACAATTTAAATTTAATGGTGATTATGCTTTGAATCTGTTTTTGGCAAAACTTGCAAAATGACAAACAAATTCGATTCGAACAAATTTTGTCAACTTAAGCATCTTAAACCCTGAGGGGGGGGGGGGCACGACACTTAAAGGGCACTTTTTTCATTAAGCTAAAAGAGGCACTTCCGGAAACAAAAAGGGCACTTTTTGTTTATTGCAAAATCTTTATTTGCATGGTGATGTGGGGCACTTAGTTATTACTATTGCTAGATTGAAGACAAGAAAAACGAGCTGCAAGAGTGCATTGATACGAGATAGGGATAGGCATGTCTTCTCAAAGGATAAATGGTGCAATTGGTTACACGTATTTTTATAAGAAACTAAGAAATTGACCCAGTACTGAAAGTTTCTTAAAATGATGAAATTTTGAGAACTGAAAGTTTCTTGACAGTTTCTCAGAAGGTTCCTCAAATTCACGGTGTCTTTATCGGAGGGGAATCTCCTGTGGCTTTGTGAACGTTTCATAGCCAGTTTTATCATGGGCGATAAGAAACGCGGTAGTTAATTCCTAAAAAAATTTCTTCCTGTGTCCTTATGCCCAATCCCCCCTGTGTCCCTATGCCCGTGAAGGTTGTTTAGGAAAACCAATGTGAATGTGNTTACCTTTTGCAAAAATCAGTCGTACAATTTAAATTTAATGGTGATTATGCTTTGAATCTATTTTTGGCAAAACTTGCAAAATGACAAACAAATTCGATTCGAACAAATTTTGTCAACTTAAGCATCTTAAACCCTGAGGGGGGGCACGACACTTAAAGGGCACTTTTTTCATTATGCTAAAAGAGGCACTTCCGGAAACAAACAGGGAACTTTTTGTTTATTGCAAAATCTTTATTTGCATGGTGATGTGGGGCACTTAGTTATTACTATTGCTAGATTGAAGACAAGAAAAACGAGCTGCAAGAGTGCATTGATACGAGATAGGGATAGGCATGTCTTCTCAAAGGATAAATGGTGCAATTGGTTACACGTATTTTTATAAGAAACTAAGAAATTGACCCAGTACTGAAAGTTTCTTAAAATGATGAAATTTTGAGAACTGAAAGTTTCTTGACAGTTTCTCAGAAGGTTCCTCAAATTCACGGTGTCTTTATCGGAGGGGAATCTCCTGTGGCTTTGTGAACGTTTCATAGCCAGTTTTATCATGGGCGATAAGAAACGCGGTAGTTAATTCCTAAAAAAATTTCTTCCTGTGTCCTTATGCCCAATCCCCCCTGTGTCCCTATGCCCGTGAAGGTTGTTTAGGAAAACCAATGTGAATGTGAGGAAAACCAGGCACAACAACAACAACCTTCACGGGCATAGGGTCACAGGGGGGATTGGGCATAAGGACACAGAAAGAAATTTTTTTAGGAATTAACTACCGAGTTTCTTATCGCCCATGGTTTTATGAAACCCCGTCTCTGTTTATGCATTACTCAAGTCTTACTGAGTAATAAAGTACAGCTTCTCATGCGAAAAAAGGGCTTCGAGTTTCTTAGACTTGTTTTGATCTGAGAGTTGAGTTTCTTATGAAGTATTTCTTATAAAAAAATGCGTGTAAATGTTGCGATTGGCTATTCTAAGGTGGAAATTAGAGACACTTGATCGCCTTTCTAGCCCTTTTTAAGTCTTTTTTCCGAGACAAGTTCCAAGTAAATGTACCCATACATGACTTTTCAACGGCATGAACAATTTTAATGAAATCCATACTTCTTATGCGTCTTACTTCCGTAAAATCATGAAGTTCCCCCGGTTTGTCCTCCACATTGCAATGCCTGCAAAGTCATCTTCTTAAACACCTGTACAAATAATACATTTGTACTATTAAAACCATTCACATTTAAAGCAAACATGGCTGTGGGCTGCGAATGGTTAAGCTGTAACAATAACTGGGTTTTTTTATATTTTACACGTCACCTCCTGAGTGGTTACACCCGAAGTGTTTTTTTATACCACACTGAGTATTTGTCTGCAAAGAAATTGATCAGTCATGCTGAATTTACACAATGAATGCGTTATTTATTTTCGTGTATTTTCACGGCCGAAGTAAGACCTCGTGATCATAGCCTTAGCCCTTCTCGCACCAGAAGACGAACAAAAGAAAATCCTCTGGATGGACATGTCGTCTGACAGTTGTTCGTGTAATGTGAATTTCAACGCGGACGTTCGACGATTTTTCCGTGTAGACAAACAAATCATCTTCGAAAATCATCTGGATAGACAAGCAAATACTCGGACAAATCAGACCACTTGTTGGTCGAAAATCTTGTCCGTCCCGTTTTCACACCAGACAACTTGGCCGTCTAAGACGACTTGTCCGCCCAGATGATCTGGTCGTCTTCTAGTGTGAAAAGAGCTCTTGGGTGTCTGTCCAAGTCATGCTCTTGTGACATAAAACGAAAGCGTTATCTTCAGAGAGTATTGCTCCCAGTGTAAGGGTAGTTCTTTCGTTCCATTCACACTTCTAGAGTAAATGAGACCCCTACTCTGGCTAGATGGTTCCGGGTTTTTATGAAGTTACATTTTATGTACCCTGGGTAATGAAGAAGCATTTTGCATCAGCATTAGAATTTCTTGTCTAATTTTTTAAATTTTATTCGTTTGAGCCAGCCGCAATGCTTCAATTCCCACAAAAAGACAAACTTGAATGATTTGAGAAGCAATTGATACTATACGTCCCTTGTGATTGGTCGTTAATTTATCGGGATCTTGTAGAGAAAACCGGGACACATCACTTTATAAAAGTCTCACACACTTTTTGCAAAAATCCTTCCTTTCTCAAGAAAAATCTCCAAATAATAAAAAATCATTTTGTTTTTAAAAATCTAGTACGATTGCTGGAACAAAACTGCAAATTTGGGAAAACTGATAACATTACACTCGCCAAGAAAATATCACCACGCACCCCTCTAATTCAAGCAGCCTCGCCTCGTGTTAGCTGATCTTGCAATTGATTGCTCTTGGGAGTTTGGAACCATTCTCAAGAGATGATGCAACAATGCAGCGTTGACAAATCAAGTTCGAAGTGCAGTCCATTCAATATTTGCTAGCCAGGCTAGCACGAAGCGACTTGAACTGGAAGGATGTTACTATATTACTGTTGAGATGAATGTTCTAGATTTTGGTCGAAGTTCAGTTCCAGAAGACCCTACTTGCGAAGTTGACGACCGATGACCAAGGTATCAATTTTTCGTATATGCAGATATTATCAAACATGTTACTACAGCTTAATATCCACTTAGGCCTTGCCTATACTTGAATCAACTACACGTTTTTTTATATATAAGAAACTGGTTTATAAGAAACTAGTACTAGGATGGCCACAAAATTAAGAACTCTAGTACTATGTTTGAGAAGCGCTAAGAAACTTTTAAAAGCTAAATCCGAGAAAACCATGGGAAAATTGTTGTTGAGCAATATTCAATGTTGAGCAATAGCAACATTCTTGAGTAATATTCACGATAATTTTACGTTTTTAGCCGAATACAACTCTTTTTTTTGCTAAACATTGTGCTGTTGTCAAAGGACAAATACGTGGTAGTGGATGAGCTACATCCTAACCGATGCATCTGAAAATAAGAAACAAATTAAGAAACTTTTAGTACTGATAAGCTGAAATTTTCATGTGAAATTAAGAAACCTTTAGTACTATGGGCTGATCCAAGTTTCTTATAAAAGAAAAAACGTGTATCTCCATCTTACCACACTTATCGACACAAGCTGCATTGACAGGACGCTGAACAAGGGACTAGAGGCAGGAGGAAACAGATGGATACTTGCTGCCGAGGTTCTCTTTTTTGGCTGTTATCACGATAAATACCTGTTGTGGGGTATTGCTCTCGCTGGGCGTTAATCGTGATAATCGCTCTGTAGAAACAAGGTTTAAGGCTTAATGAAAGCAATGCTTCAATAATGGGATTTGTCATGATGGGAAGTTATCGCTATTTTTTAAATCATGGCAATCGCCAATGGAAATCCTAGAAACGAGTCTTAAAACTGTGCGTAAAATGCATCAGATCACATGTGTTATGGTTAGGCCCGAAAACCAATAATTTCCTGCCGGGGTCCCACAACATCGCTTTCATATCGACCCCCATCCCCTCTCCCCACCCAGTCTTTCGGTTTTTCGTTGTTAAAGCATACATTAGTTTTTATCGTAGCACCTTATACATTTTAAACATTTTGAATTTTATCTCACGGATTTTGGACTTAAAGGGAATCTAAGCATAAAAATAGCCGTGCAAAGACAATGGGCTGTGACACGTGCCGAACCATATTTGGGTAGCTGATCTAAGTCAACAGGAAATACTGACATAAACAATGTTATTGTATGCGTGTTGCACAATATTTCATTAAAACAAAACAAATATAGTATAAAAATTGTACTTTGAACGAAGTTTAATTTTGTACAGAGTTTAAGGAAATACTGACATCTGATAGGCTAGAATTTGACCGCAAATGGCTTGAGCCACTGAATATGCTTACATTCCCTTTAAATCGTTCAAGATTGACGTAGCTATATGCTATACAGATTATATACATCCTTGTACATTATGATTTAAGCAACTGTATGTTATTGATATACTGATACGCTTATATAATGTATATCTGTGGTATAATATTTCTTTTTTATTATGGGAAATGTCGTTCTTTTCCTTAAACTGCTTTCCTTCCTTGTCAGTATAGGAGCCAGGACAATAGATCGTGTAGCTATACTTCAAAAGAGTCTGGATCGATCGATTTTTCAAAATTTTGTAGAAATTTGGTGAATTTTCGAATGTATACAAAGCCCTTGCGCCGATTATTCGAACCTTTCAAATCAAAATGTAGAAAAATGTCGCTCAATCCAGACTCTTACAGAGTAGCTAAAAGGTCTATATATGGAGGGTGAAGATACACACACCTATATATATTCTTTAGACTTGCTCCAAGTCTATTCCGTGGTCTATCAGCGCTCGATAAAACATAATAACTTCTGCGAGGGCCGTTTTCTAGGCTCAAATCACCAAAATTTCGCCTTCTCTGGACCAAAATCGCCAAAATTTGGGGTTTCTAGACACATAAAGAAAATGTGGCCTTCCCTGGACGAAAATTGCCAACAATTATACCATTGCCTAGACTGACCTAGACTAAAATTGCCAAGCATACCCTTGGCTAGACTAGAAGTCCGAAAAAGTATACCCTTGAGCGCGGCACATCCCCAGGTACCTTTACTATGGAAGACCCCCCCGTGCTATCTTCACAATTTCTCTGAAATTTCCTCACCACAAAATAACTACGATTTCGGCTACCTAATGAACGGCAAACTTTCTAGCAGTAGCATCCGTTATTCTAAGGCAAGCCAATACAGAGCGATAATGAGTACACATAAAGCAGTTTCTACGGCCGACTAGTCAAGTCATAAATGTAAAAATACCAAACCGCACATGACAATTTAAAGTGTGAATACAAAACTCATTTGTGCAGCATTAAGCCTGGTTTCCATATAGCTGTAAGGTGCCGCAGCCATTTGCCGGAACCAGTGCCCCCGGCATGCCGCAACCATTTTGATTTATATGGAAACCACTTCTCCCCGTACCGCCGCCGTAACGATTTGGAAAAAGTCATATCATTTCAACTGTTGCCGATCCTTACGGCACCGCAGGCACGATGGTTGCGGCACCAGATTCAGACGTTTCCATATGAATCGTTCAACTGCGGTATTGGGGGCATGGCAGATGGAAGATGGCAGAAGACTGCCGCAGGCTTTAGAGGAAAGGGGTTATTAAAGTAAATGAACGGAGATATAGCGATCTAGTCTAAACATAGCACAAAAGATGACACGCGCCACTTATGTTCCTATTGTTTTTATCGATCTAGAGCATCAAATAAAATAGGTTACTGCTCTGCTTCTGAGTTAGCTATATAAAATTCCCGCGGAACATGTTTAGATTATTTTTCAGCTTTCGATATATAGTCACTTCTACTTCAAATAGGTCCATTTTGCATGTTTTAGCGAACCAGGTTTCAAGGCATCTTATGAGGCTTAATTTACTTACATTTGCAGCATAACTAATCGGCCTTAACAATCCCTTTCGCTCAAAGCACCTAAAAATATTGATAACTTCAAAATATACGGAAAGTTATCGTTAACCCGAAAAGAAAGATATGCTGGAATCTTCAGCCAAAAATGGGGCGAGCATCCAGGTCTAAAATTTTACTACCCCCGTCCCCCGAGAATAGACAGTCAAAAGCGATGTTCGCATGCAAAGCTCTAAAATGTAGTTCTAAATACAGCAAAGCCTGAGACGGAACCACATTCAAAGCTCATCCAGCTTATTCTACAAGATTATTGATCAGATGTTCGCAATAAAAATGATCTTACAAATTATTTTCGAGGGGATGATTTAATAGGAAACACAATATGGCATTTTTAGCTCATTAGCACTTCAATCAAAAGCACTGGATCTACAAAATTTGCACCTAAATCAATTATCTTTGCGTAAATTAAACCAGATGGGTTTGCAATAAGATTGTAAGTAAATTCTTAATAAAATGACGTACGAAGCGATTTCAAAATGGCTGGAAAATTTCCGCTGTGTTTAGAATATTATTAAAGCTATCCCTTGGTGACGATTTATTTTCTTAAAGAGATAACCCTCATGCTTGGCTCCCCATCTGCAAAATTTCTTGAATTTGAAATTGTTTTGTTTCATTTAGGAAAGACGATTGATAAAGATGGGAGTGTTGGCATAAAAATGATTAATTCTGGCGATAATATTTATTGTTCCCTGCCGGGGATACTCAGGTGGGAATCAGTAAAATGGAGTAAGGAAATAATGATGTTATGAACACAAAATTATTAAATTGGATTAGTTTGAGGGAGGTTAGCCACAAAAGTGATTATCTGAGTGGGGTTTTAATTGATGCATACCTAATTGTTATAAAAAATTAGGATCGGGGGATCAGGAAGGATTCTTAAGGCAAGTTTGCGCAACTCGGACTACTGGTGGCGGAGAATAATTCCAAAGTTGATAAAATTTGATCTTACTTGCCAGTTAATTGTGTCGCATTTCTCTCTTGTCTTCTCTCTATCAGTTTAACTGGTTCAACTGCCATTTGTATCATTTGGATACGTTTAGGCATACCACGGTGTTGTGTTGTTGCATTTTCCAACCCCTGCGCTCGGACACTTGTTTCTTAGAAGGTATTAGTATGATTTTACTCACTCAAACATTGTGTGCTTCTGCTCCAGTCTTTTAGGCCATCAACTCTGGAATCGAATAATCCGCTAACAAGAACATTCCGCCCCCAACCTAACGCAAACGAAAATTTATTTTCTTTTGAGTTAGTTTGGGAGGCAAATTCTTGTTGTTAGTGGTCTATTCGATTCCAAAGTTGAGGGCCTAAAGAACTGAAAGAGAAGCACGCAATATTTGAGTGAGTAAAATTATAGTTTCCAGCAAACTAGTCCGCTTTGCCAATGAAGGTAAGGCGAGATCAAGGATCCTAAAAAGCATTTACACACGTTGGATCATTATAGACGCTGAAGTAATTGACCGATGTCAACGACTTGTTTGCCTGCATGCAGCCTCGACACTCCTCAACCAAAGGGCGGCACGCATGCTACGATTTATGAGTTAATCTTACAAATGAAAGTCGAACTTAGATTTAGGGAGCGAGTTTAGATATCTATATATATATGTCAAGATCAGAATATCATGTCGATTTTGTATCTTCAGGAAAATTCGGAGACAGTGATGAACATGGTCTCCTTGATAGATGGTAGGGAAAGCCGTACACAGCATAGAGGAAGCAGGGGCAGCTGCCCCCCCCCAAAATCCCAAGGAAACAATAACATTTACTGTAATTTGACCTGATTTTAGAAAATATTCCCTCTTTGCCCCCCTAAATATTTTGAGCTGTGTACGGCCATGATCGTAGGGTGTGTCAGTCTTGTGGAAAAGCGGTTTTTCTCTCAAGAAACTAGCTCTCAACGATGCAAGAGGGCTAAACAGTTAATGATGAATTTTCGGCCATTTCGCAACTATTCTCCCAGACTGAAAATAAGGTACCGGGTGTCTCAAAATGATGTATTGGCGTTTGCTAAAATGTGCTATCATGAATGATGCACCGATTTGAATGAAATACCAAACATTTTGTAGCAGAAAGCCTAACTTACGACGGAGAATTTTCTTCACTTAAATTGGTCATACCATTCTGTTATGGGTTATTTGCTTGGAATCTATTTTTGAACATACTCAAAAGAGAACTAAAAGTTTCGATAAGATTTTTCCCAAGTTTCAGTTTCAAAAGATGAAGCGGACATTGTCATCCTCCAAGGAGTAAAACCTATTTACAAATATGTGCGTCTTATATGTAAATGTATCTGGGGTGCTTATTTATGTTCCTAAGAAGTTAATAGACAATAACGCTAAAGATGGCGGCTCCAAAGACTCTGTTGTGTTTTGCTGCAAAGCATGCTGGTAAGAAGCTCCCTGACGACCACCTAACGACATAAACATTTGGGTCTGCCGTTTCGACTAGCTAGCTCGAATTCGAATCGACCTTGAATTCGAATGCAACATGGCTCGAAAGGAAACCTTTCCAAAGCAGAAAAAGTAAAGCTTTGATTCGAATTGAAGTTGTAATAAAAGATTCGCGTTCGAAGAAAATTTTGGCTAGCTTGAATTCGAATCGACCGTGAATTCGAATGCAACATGTTCGAATTATAAAATTGTCCGATTTGTTTACATTGATTACTTGCTCCAAACATTACCACAGTTAGCTAGTTGAAAAGGCAGACCAACATTTTCATGTCGTTAGGTGGTCGTCAGGGAGCTTTTTACCAGCATGCTTTGCGCGACCGCCATGTTTAGCGTTATTGTCTATTGATGCAATGTTATCTTATTGAAACTAAAAATGGTGGCTGTTCCCAAGACTTTTCAAAAATGCCCTCCAAGTGAAATTCTCCATAGTTCTATAACGATGTGACTGATTCTATTGAAATAGATTTATACATTTAAGTTAGCCTGTTTGCTTTAAAATGATAGGTAGTTCATTCAAATCGATCGAGAATTGATGATTGCACGGTTAGGCAAACGCCGTGGACTTGCTACAAGTCTCTCTTTTCGCAAAAGAGAGACTTGTAGCAAGTCCACAAACGTCGATACACCATTTTGGATAATTTGGAAGACCCGGTAGATCAATCTTTTAGTTATTCAATGAAACCTTTTGGAGATAAATGCTAGCCCTGTCCACAAGTTGCTCGGCAACTTCTCGGCAACTTTTTGTCTTTGGGCAACTTTTAGGAATTTTGGCAACTTTCACGATATTGGGAAACTTGTTATTATTTTAGCAATATTACAACAATTTCAATGAAGTTTTGTGTATTGTTTTCACAAATAATGAAAATTTAACATGGAAAGGATCTGTTTTGTGATCAGGAGATGGGATTCGACGGCTTGGCAAGTGAAAAACTGGCCTTTGTTCTCAACGATTGATGATGATGATGATGATGATGATTTATTTATCAATTTATGTCATTGTTGTTGTTGTTTTATATAAGCAAGACATGCTTTCTGTTGAAATGCTGAACATGTCTTAGATGGGTCAAACAGTATTAGTATCGAAGAGCTAAAACTTCCAGGAAACGAAAATGCAGTTGCAGGATCGGAGAAAAAATTGAATTTAAGTAAATAGGCAATTCTTGAAGCATCCTTGACACTAAATTCATGCATATATGTCAATTATTCACACATTTCTCTGAAACCTGACCTTCTATAAATGACGCTCAATGAGCAACTTTTGGGCAACTTTTTGAAAAAAGTGGCAACTTTTGAGCAACTTTTTAGGAAATTTTGAGCAACTTTTCAAGAAATTTCGAGCAACTTGTGGACAGGGCTAAAAATGCGGCAAATACACTCATTTTTTGTGTAAGAAATTTGGGCTAGTCTGCTCTGTAGCGGACCAGCTTTCAATATCGGCACATTATGTGCCACGGGGTAAGGGTTAGGGCTAGGTTTTGGAAAAGGTGTTTTAGTTAGGGTTAGGGTAGGGCAGGGTTTAGTCAGGGTTAGTAGGGTATTTGGTCAAATTTTCGTTCCTGGGAGATATGACATAAATCTGGTCTGCTAAAGTGCAGTCGTCCTGAAACTTGGCTCTGAAATTTGCAGTAGTCATAAAATTGAATTACAATAAAGAACCAAATCATAAGTAGAGCAGAAATTACTTATAAGAGTTACTTATAAGCGGTTTCTTAAACAAAAAAATGAGAGTAAATGCGGCAAATACTTTTCATGCTGTAATTTTAGAAACGGGGAAAATTTTTGAGTCGCCCGGTATAGAAACGAGAGCCCATCTGCTTCAACGACATCTTTTCACAGATTAACGATGAATATTTAATAAAAGGTTACTTTATAATCAACAAAATTATTGTCCTATGAAACTAAATCTCCCCGAGAAAACCGAATCTTCCAATTAAAACCATGATTATAAATTGATCTGGGATAATATCAATGTGACAAAGAACACCGCAAGTGCCAATCAACATTATCTCTGAAGGAGCCTCGTATGCATGCAAATGCGAAATAGCAGCTCATATGTACTCATTTTGTTTATAAGAAACCGCTTATAAGAAACTGTAGTATCCTCTTCCAGAAGATTAAAGTAAATGAACGAAGATCTAGTGATCTAGTCTAAACATAGCACAAAAGAACGACACGCGCCACTTATGTTCATATTGTTTTTATCGATCGAGAACATCAAATACAATAGGTTATATTTAGATTGACCCAGTCCCCCTAGCTAAGCTGCTTTTAACCCCGTTGATTTTCTTTAAGAAACTCTAATAGAAACGATCAGATGCCAATTCGAAGGAAAGAAACTTTTTCAATTTCAGTCATGAGTTGCAAAGTGTTTTTAATCAGAAAGTGCATCACCAACCAGTAATACTAAAAGTATAATTTTTGTTTATATTTGTTTTTTTCTTGTAAATCTTGGTTCAGAAAGCGGTCCTCGATGAATGTGAAATTCAGTGATATGAAAAATTGCAGCCCTCCCAGATGCAATTCAATGGGGCACAGCTTAGATTTGATAAGACAGAAGCGATAGACTAGAGAAACTTAAAAGTACCGTTCTCGAGACGCTAAAGAAGTGCTAGAGAAACGGATTCATAATAAGTCGACTCCCTTGTGCCAGGCTTCGAGTTTAGACTGGTGTTGTGTTGTGTTGTGTTGTGTTGTTGAAGGTGTTGTGGCGCAGTGGTGCAATCTTCTGACTTTGCAGCCAGAACAGTCAGGCGGACAGGGTTTGAGCCCCATCATTTGAGCGTCGTGATGAGGGGTCGCAGACTCGATTAGGTATTTTCTGCTTCTGCGATCCCAGCGCTCGGCACTAAAAACCGTGCCTTCACTGGCATGTAAGACTAGATTTGAAAATTTAGTTTGTAAAATTTGTTCTTTCCTTTTCAAGTTATGACAGATTTAAAATAGCCAGTTTACGAAACCAGGACGCAGCCAGAGCGCCATCTTGTATCTTATAAACAAAGCTTTGTTTCCTGCACGCCAAATTTTTACATTTTATTCAAAAGACCAAGTCAAAACCTCCTTCCTCGGCTAATAATGACTAAGATCGATCAGTTTTTTTTAAACCAACATTTAACATGAGCGAGTTTTCTCAATAGTTCAAGTCAATCAATGGGATTTGCACGCAATCGCTCCAGAATATCTTCACGAAATTTAATCATGGCAAAAATACACGTGGAAATGGGTCTCGTCTAGTACTATCGAAAATGAGATACGAGTCCAGAAGAAAAACGTTTGCCTTTCAAGGAGCGTCGATTTACAACAATCTACCAAGTGACATAAGAAATTAAAAGTACTTCATCAACTTTAAAAGGAAAATAAACACATTTTGTTTTTAGATTCAGAACCTGATTGTTAATAAGTTTTACAGTTTCTACTCTTGACTCTTGTAATTTTTATACTTTTACTTTACACACATTAATTTTAACAGGACCTTAGTGATGGCAGTAACCATCTTTACTGAAAAGGTTATCCTGTATAAATATGGTATATTATCATTATTATATTAGTTACTTTGGAAGCCTAGATCTGAAGACAGAAATGGGATTTCCAAGCAGGGGCGAAAATCGTGGGGGGGTGTGGAGGGGTGTGACACCCCCCCAATCTCAAATATAGTGGATTTCGCAGGGCAATTGAAGATCTCGCAGGGCAACGAGAAAAAATTTTATAATAAGACAAATATGAAGGGAGTCGACCACTCTTTCAAATGCAACTTGTGGATTTCGTTAAGAAATTTTGAAATTTTATGTTTCCATACAGCCAAACTCGCAAAAATCCGATCGCTTCTGACCAAGAAAAACAATCCGACTTGCACAAACTCTGATTTATGCGAACTAATTTGAAAAGACAAATGCGGATGGGACTTTCAAGTCATTTTTTTCCGACTTATGCAAATATCCGAATTATGCGAACCCGACTTACGCGAGTATGACTGTGTTATCTACATTAAATGTAATAATTCCGCGAGATTACGAAATTCTTAACTTTATAACATAAAAGATTAAAGCGGGGCATTCCTTTCAGGCCCTTGCCCGTAATCCAAAAGACGCTCCGTGGTACGTGGTACATGAACCTTTCGCCATCAGATGAAATATTGCAATACTGTACACTTTA
>REGM01000299.1:188905-254080 GCA_004194415.1 Aurelia aurita
AAAACAGGCCTAAAATGCAAAATTTACTAGCAATCCGGCCTCATGATAACAGAAAACAGACGAGAAAAGGCTGAACGACATGCGACGAACGACACGATTATGCAGCAACCTCTTCATATACATAGTAATGTATAAGCGACAAGGTAGACAGAAATTGATTATGATAGCTGTGGGGCTAAATTGCTGCCAAATTTGATCAAAGATTCTAGCCCTGTTTTGAAGGATTTTAAGAAGAAGAATTTTCATAAAATCGCTTGGAATTTGAGAACGATACGATCGATTAGGGCAAACTAAATTTTCTTAACTAAATTGATCTTTTAGCTACACAGGTATTATTGGTTTATAGGAATTTGGTTAATGGTTTGAGAGCTACAGGCTTTCAAACGCTTAAGCATTTTTGCTGACTCATCCGGTACTACGATTGAGAATCGGGAAGAAACTGTTGAATTTTGATGCAAACATCATTAGGGCATGTTTTTCTGGCGAATTTAAATACTTGAAGATACATTTGGAGCGTAATAACATTATTTTTCTCAAGACATTCTGTTGTGTGCGTTTCCCCAACAAAGCAGAAAAATGATAAAAAATGCCAGCACTGAAACCTGCAAGCGTTTCTGAAAAATTACGAGAAGTTATACTGTATTGGTCGACCCAGCATAGGCTTCAAATCTTTTAGAGAGATAAAGACACAACTTATGTTGCAAACATTTGGGTGGATCTGTCGCCTGCTGCCGTCTCTCTAAGGCCTCTTGAAATACCGTAAAAGCTATTTTTAGCTCTTTCTCTATTAACCCCATCTGACCTGGGCGTTTTGAAACACGCAATGCATGGGGGGGGGCGGATTCCGCCCCCTGTTTATTTTAGTTTTTGTCAGATATGACCACCAAATTTGGCACAAAGGTTATTCGACATATAAAGACTGATTATTTAAGATCATTCAGGTGGAAAGCGCAGTTTGACGAGAAATCGTAGGATGAGGCAAGCGACGACAATCATAGTAATTTTGTTCATTTCATCATTTCATCGACATTCCAAACATGTTTTGAACGTTTCGAACCAAGCTTGGTTCATCTTCAGCGAATAATTAAAGATTGATTAAAGAGCCAATAATGATTTTGACTTACTTATTCACGAAAGCCTTTTGATTTTGCGTGATCGACCTGAACTTAATTCCCAGCAGTCATCTCATCTATCCCTTTAGTTCTTTTTTGATGTGCCTTATTTTATTCACTATGAAGTAAAAGACCAAAAAAGCTGTCATCTATGGCCTTGTCATTTGACTTAATGAATAAGCGCCCTCTCAATAAGTCCCCTGGCTTTTAAGCCCCCTCTCTGGAGCTTCCGAAAAGCTCCCCTGGGGCTTAAGAGAGCTTTTTACGCCTTGCGTACCTTTGGCAATCAAAACAATCAAGATTTCATTCAAATTCAGCAAACCGGATTGAAATGCTGTGAACTGAAACAATGTTAAAATCTTAAACAATACAATCATGATTATTTTGATTGCCAAAGGAACGCAAAGACGGTAAAGGAATGCGGATAACTATCATGCAGTATGCAGCAACAACATTCTAGCGTTGTCAGCCGGTCCTCACTACTCTATGACAATTTAAAATATTTCTTGACATACTGTATACCCCCGTTCAGAAACTTCATAATACGTATATTATCATTTTGTTGATCCTGGAACTAGAATGTTAATCTTATCTTATATTTGAGGTTTTTTCAAAAATACAGCGCTATTTGTTTCTCTATAGAAACAAGGAATTGGCAAGGGGGTAGAATCATTCCTTGTTTCATTGATATATGTCAAAACAGTGCATTATTCATAGATTTCACTTTCATCGTACAGTTAGAGACAAAAACATTTTTAGACATAACCTTGTTTTTTCATGGTAACCACAAGACTGTTAATTTTTTTTGCGCTGAACGTTTCAACAAGTGCGCAAGCGTTATTTTTTTGCAAACATTGAGCTGTATACGTTTGGGTGCTCGCTTGACCTCAGGTTCGAGGCTGCTCCAAAGGTGCGCACCACGATATGAGAATTGAAGTAATGGGAAAGGGTGTCAAGAACTCTGTGCTTCCATGTTCCACTAATTTTAAAACTGTGAATTTTTCCAAAATGCATTACGTCGAATTTTACCCATTTGTGCCTAGATTGACATATACTTACCTAGCCAGCGGTAGCCCCCACAAATATGCAACCAAAAGAATAAATCGATTACCGTCTCCTGCTGCAGATTTAGGCTATGTTTGGGTTATTTTGACGTTCTCCCGTAAGTGTGAATCAGTCGAATCACGACCGAATTTTGCATTATCCAATCAGGTGATAGGATTTATATCGATATTGTTTAATAAGCCAATCAGCAATCAGTGCCAACGATACACTGCAATTCAACCTCTGTTTTCCTTGGGAGCTGTGTCCGCCAAGGTGCATTGATCCAGAGGTTTATTAGATGTATCCTTCTATTTTCGATATCTCCCTTTTCGCATTCAGTTCGAGTGAGTTAGCCTTCAAGATTTCTGGCTATTTTTTGCTTCCAACTTTGCTTACATTCGCATCTTGACGAACCACCCGTATGAATCCCATTGTCTGCATTTGTTATGCCATTTGTACTAGCTTGTCAATCCAAAGCAGCAGATGCCATTGGTTACAAATCTGCCTTTGCTATTTGTATCATACATAATAATAACAACATATTCTCAAATTTTGAAATCTGACCTTTTTGGCTGATTCAATTTGAAAACCATTTGCAGTTGTATAACCATATAGGGTGTTAAAAAAACCCAACCCACTTTCATTCGAGATTCTTCAGAAAATAGTATTATTTGAATAGATTTGACGCATACTATTTGAAAGCACAATCTATCTTCTTTCCAATGATATCCAGCTTGGGGGCATTAATTGAATTATTTTCACTTAATTGATATTTTGGTAAGTATGGCCTAACTTAGATGCGAGAAAGTGATAGGACGTTTACATAGGCAAAAACCCATCTTTGTGAGAGCATATTTCCTCATTTTTAATTAATGTGTCTCATTGGAGTAAATATGTCGTGCTTCTAGGCCTGAAATGTTTTCAAACAATCTGTTTTGTAACTTTTACGGTAAAAAAGGTCGAGATTTTGCTCTTACAGCATGCTGCACTAAAATAGGTCATACTTACTAAATTATCAATTAAATGATAAATACTTCCATTAATGTATCCAAACTGCATATCATTGGAAAGAAGATAGATTGTGCTTTTAGATGGTATTCAGTACATCTATTGAACTAAGTCACCAAAATGCATGCCATTTGAAATGCAACTATTCCCTTAATAAAAAGCATTTCTTGTTCAAGTCATNATCCAAAGCAGCAGATGCCATTGATTACAAATCTGCCTTTGCTATTTGTATCATACATAATAATAACAACATATTCTCAAATTTTGAAATCTGACCTTTTTGGCTGATTCAATTTGAAAACCATTTGCAGTTGTATAACCATATAGGGTGTTAAAAAACCCAACCCACATTCATTCGAGATTCTTCAGAAAATAGTATTATTTGAATAGATTTGACGCATACTATTTGAAAGCACAATCTATCTTCTTTCCAATGATATCCAGCTTGGGGGCATTAATGGAATTATTTTCACTTAATTGATATTTTGGTAAGTATGGCCTAACTTAGATGCGAGAAAGTGGTAGGACGTTTACATAGGCAAAAACCCATCTTTGTGAGAGCATATTTCCTCATTTTTAATTAATGTGTCTAATTGGAGTAAATATGTCGTGCTTCTAGGCCTGAAATGTTTTCAAACAATCTGTTTTGTAACTTTTACGGTAAAAAAGGTCGTGATTTTGCTCTTACAGCATGCTAAAATACACTAAAATAGGTCATACTTACTAAATTATCAATTAAATGATAAATACTTCCATTAATGTATCCAAACTGCATATCATTGGAAAGAAGATAGATTGTGCTTTTAGATGGTATTCAGTACATCTATTGAACTAAGTCACCAAAATGCATGCCATTTGAAATGCAACTATTCCCTTAATAAAAAGCATTTTCTTGATCAAGTCATTGCTGCAAGGCAAGAAATTAAGGGAAATTTGATCATGAGTTTAGACTGGTTTCGAAGGTTTCTTGAAGCTGCTTCTTCGAGAATATTCCTCATAACTGCAAAACGGAGTGGTGGATTTAAGCCAAGTAGATTCTAAAGTCTAAATAAACATGTTGGCCATTAAACAAGTCATTTGGCAATATTATAGTTTTGATATTAAAGGACATCTGTCTCGATCATAATTGGCTGAGATTGTAAGAGGGGATTAAAAATTTCTATGGCAGGATTAACAGAAAACAATTGGAAAGAGATCATTTCACGAATTGAACTGCATTTTTATCATGCGAAAAAGTCAAAGAGTCTGGGCTCTAGCTCTTTTCCTTTGTCTAAGCTTTGTTCTCTAAACCAATCACCTGCGAGACAGAGCTCCTTTAATTAAAGGAACAGTAGCCTTTCAAATGGCCTGCATTTTTCTGACTCAACCGGTATAACGTGTAACCTAAAAAAACCTGGTTTCCATATGATTGTTACGATCATTTCGATCATTTCGATCGCTGACTTTGGATCGATTGGATCGCTGAGGAAGGGTTTCTAAATAGTCGCTAGGGTCGCTCAGATCGCCGGAAAAGCGCAGTTACTTGCTCCTGCGAGGGCAGCTTGCAGTCTTTGAGGTGCGCTGCGATCGCTGGAATAGAGCAAGTTTCTATTCCAGCGATCCTGATCGTCGTGATTGCTAGGATCGTTCGTGCATGTTTCCATAAGATCGCTGGGATCGCTAGAGTCGTTCACAGCGATCCAAACGATCGTAACAATTATACGGAAACCAGGCTTAAAAGTACCCAACCTAAAATTGTGTTTACCTCTAATTATCTTAAATTATTGAGCCAATCTTAAGCAACACCTATGTATCCGAGCATCTACTGAATTTTTATCTCTAGCCCCCAACGATCGAGTGAGCGCTGGTATACTTTTGCTACACATATAAACAGAAAACTATAGTCTGAAAATGGGTTGTAGAGACGCGCCGAAGGCACCTCAAAGATCCAAAGTTTTTGATTAATTGCCACACATATAAGCAGAAAACTGTAGTCTGTAAATGAGTTGCGGAGACGGGACGAGGGCACCTCGAAGATCCAACATTTTAAATTAGTTTTTGGATAATTTTTTAATATCCTGCCAAAAAGCAAACCCTCATACGTATCTGGATCAAATGTCATTTTTTGTAAGATAAAAATTGTCTAACTAAATAATTACAGATCATTTCAAACTAATTAAGTAGCAATGACTGCAGTGAATGCTATTTACAAGCAATACATCATTCTATAGTCTCTAAATCAACCCAGTTCCAAAATAATAATACTTCAGGGGATGTACTTCGACCAATTTTGTAACAGTATGGTGGTGGCTCATAAAAGATTCCTACTGTTTGAAAAATAATAGCAGCAGAAGTATTCATTCTATCATAATCGAATTTGTTTTATTTAACAGCTAAAAGAGCTGACTATTTTGTGTGAAATTTTGGTTGCTGGGGTTACCTACTTAAATTTGAACTTTAAACATTTCATTCTTCAAGAAAAGTTTCTATAAGGCCGGGATAGATCATAAAACCTCTCAAACAAAAGAAAAAAATTTGATGACATAACTGCAATTTCATGAATGATTTTGTTCGTTACAATTAAATTTAGAATTATATTGATAATTAGAAACCTTTCCCACAAGAACCTGAGTCGGAATTTGATTGGCTCAAAGATAATGTTTTTCAGCCATTTTCAAGATATTCTTCAACAATGACAATTTGTAAAATTTAAAATTAAATGAGGTATCTCCCAAACGAAGGCAACCAAATTTTCACACAAAATACTTCAGTCTTTTAGCTATCAAATAAAACAATTTCAATATGAAAAGAGCGAATACTTTTGCTGCTATTTGTTTTCAAGCAGGAGGACTTTTTTATGCGTCACCCTGTATGTAGTGCTGAACTATGGAAATTGTATGTCAACTGTGCTACCAAATACCGGGTGTCCCACAAAAAGTTTCCCTATGTGAACAGCTACAGAACAATAGCTACTGTCCTATTTTGAGCAATCTAAAAGGCATTCCTTCGCTCAAAGGATAACTTCGATCCAAATAATTTGTTCCGATTTTTTTGCCGATCAAAAGGCCTCCAAAGTATGGATTTTCCGACAATATTCAGCGCGAAAAACCTCGAAAAGAGAACAAATCTATCGATAAAGGAATAAAGGAATGTTTCATGTTTTACATCGCAGGTGTGAAAAGCATACCATGTCANAGTCACCCTGTATGCAGTGCTGAACTATGGAAATTGTATGTCAACTGTGCTACCAAATACCGGGTGTCCCAAAAAAAGTTTCCCTATGTGAACAGCTACAGAACAATAGCTACTGTCCTATTTTGAGCAATCTAAAAGGCATTCCTTCGCTCAAAGGATAACTTGGATTCAAATAATTTGTTCCGATTTTTTTGCCGATCAAAAGGCCTCCAAAGTATGGATTTTCCGACAATATTCAGCGCGAAAAACCTCGAAAAGGAAAAAATCTATCGATAAAGGAATAAAGAAGGAAGATAATAGACAGACGAATTTGAAGTTAAATGATGAGCCTATAAAACAAGTAAATAGATTTACATACCTAGGACGACTCCTCGTAAGTAATGGAAAATCGGATGATGAAATCAAGAGAAGAATTGAGATAGCACGAGGCGCCTTCAGGAATATGTCAAACATATTAACTTCTAGAGATCTGACAATCAAAATAAGGAAAAGACTACTTAACTGTTATGTAAGGTCTACACTCTTGTACGGTGCAGAAACATGGTCTATATCGAAGAATATGATGGGATGGCTCAACGGTAGCGCGCTTGACTACCAACCTGAGGGTTGGTGGTTCGAGTCCCCGCCCTGTCGAACCTGCTACGTAGAGTGAGAAGAGTCGCCAACTCTCTGTAATTCCAGGCTAAAGGAATCGCGAGGTGTGGTCACATCGAGAGGAATGACCAGGACACTGCTTCGATAAGCTTAGCTTTTCAGTGTTCTAAAACTACCTTCGGATGCTAGGTAGCAATATAGAAAAAAATATGAGATGTGGGTTTGGCGCAAAATACAGAGGATTTTGTGGCAAAACCACACTAAAAATGAAACAGTACTAGAAAGAATAGGAGAGAAAAGAAACATCATGCAACGTATCATGTCAAGGAAACTAACATTTTTCGGTCACATAATAAGGAGAGACAATTTACACCGTGTCATACTAGTAGGACGAATACCATGAAAAAGACCCAGAGGAAGACCAAGCACTATGTGGATGGACAACATCGGAGAATGGGTGGGAAGGAAACATTATGGATGGCTTGTGAGGAAAGCTCAAGATCGAGAAAAATGGAGAAAATTCATAGCAGCCTACCTACAACGAGTAGACGGCACACGAGAAGAGAAAGGAATAAAGGAATGTTCCATGTTTTACATCGCAGGTGTGAAGAGCATACAAACCCTTGTCAATTTCATAGATTGGTAATCAAACTCGTCAATGCGCAAAGTGCGGACTACTGGACGTTGTCTTAGAAAGCATATTTTTCTTCAAACATCAAGCAAAATTGTGTTTTTTACGGTTACAACAGACAAATATTATCTTTCTGGGGTCATTTTTTGGATTTCAAGATCTGCGCTGCTGGAATATGTTAAAAGGTTTGATTTCCGTTGATTTTGAGCTGCAGATTTAACGATCTTATTGATCAACTGTTTTTAGCTCTTTCATGAACTTTTCAGGTATTTTGTTTTTCAGGAAAATATCGGTAGAAAATCAATGCTCGCAGATATAGAAATGAACTATATGCTCAAACCTAAGTTGGGTATTGTGTAATAGATTCCTATCATAATTTTTATCAACTAATGCATTTTTACCCCAATAACAGCTCAAATCAGGAAACTTATTTTGGGACACCAGGTCAGGTTATCTTTTTTACTAACAATGCCGCCAAAAGGGTATGCAACTTCTCAATAAGTGCTTTCTCGTGCATCATTATAATTGAGAGTTTGCAACTTTGCCAGTCCAAGGCAATCCAGACAAGGTATTAAAATGTGAAATTGCTCTTACACGAGAAGCTGCTTCCCAAAGAGGCACAATAACCCGTACATGTTTGGGTCGAGTACCCCCCCTAATAATACCTGGTACGCAAATGTATTTTAAAGTTATACGATTGCTTTTTGTTTTTAAAAGGAACGATACTTCGCTTCACTAGCATAATTCATTTTTATAGTAATTGAAACAACAACAAAAACAATACATTTGACTTCTGTGCCACTCATTGCAGGAAAGGACACGTAGTAGGCGAGTTCCCAAATCCAGACTGAGCTACGTAAGTTGAGTCTAAATCCTGGAGCATATATCAGATTTCTGTCGCCAGCGACGGCGATTTTCGACACTAACTGCATACATCCGTGGAGCGACGAAATTTGTATCGTTGTTATGAGTATCAGTGTTAACGATGGAAAGACGCAACATGACGCAAGCAAGTTAGGGCAAAATCGATATATTTATTACTGACCGCTGATGTTCCTTAGTTAGCACTATTCGGGAGAAAATACAACAAGATTTTAGTTTCTAGTCAACAGCAATAAAACAGCAGAGAAAATTTGAAAATCTGTCGCTGGTCTTTGGTCATGCTTGCTTGCACACAGAAGATCTCTTCGACAGTAACAAAAAAATCTGCTGTGTTTGATAAGCTCTAAAGCTCCAATTAGACAAGAGATTGTGGGCTCATATAGTAATTCTGATTTGGACAAGTATAAAAAAAAAACGACGAGTGCTCTTGTTTGAATTCATTGACAACAGCGCCCCCTTCAGTATTCATACAGATGACATGCCACGTGATTTTATCAATTCGCGCTCGAGAAACAGACTTGGGATAAATGAAGCCATTATGGCACAAGGTATGGCTAAATGGAGCAGTCTTATAGCGTAACGGTTCTGTACCGGTACAATGTATAGTCTATTCACTCAACTCATGGAAAAATTGAGAAATTTGGTTCGTTAAACGTAGCTCTAATTATTTCCTCGTGTTTCATGTCGGAGGGGTCCCAGTGGACACTGTTCTTGTAGTCCCCCTTTTGAGCTGTCTTTTAATAAATCACGAAAGAGCATTATAGAACGTTCTTAAAACTTCTTTATCTAAGTTTGAATGAAAAAGGACGCACAGTAACACCTTTATGATGGTTAATCAGACCGTGAATTGAGAATTGTCCACGAGTTGAGTGAGCAGACTGTAAACCCCGGGGGGGGGGGGGCACTTCGATAATTTTTGTAGCGGGTATGTGCCGCTGGACAGGGTATCGTTTTTAGCGATTTTGCTCCCAAACAGGGTATCCTTTTCACATTTTTGACAAGGAATTTGCAATTTTGCTATTGTTTTTTGCCAGTTTGCTCCCAGACAGGGTAGTCAATTTGAAAAAAATTGCTCCCACACAGGGTCAAAATATCAATATCTCAGAGGCACACCCCCGTACATTTTGGGGTTGAGTGCCCCCCGGGCTGTAAACAGGATTTAAAGGGGCTCCGTCTCCAAATTTCGGTCGAAACGGTGATTTTGCAGATTTTGATAGGCAATATCACATAGACTTTCATCTTTTTTTTTAAATGAAAGCGTTATTTTGAAGATAAATCCTTATACTTCAGATAGGAATAAACCAAACATTCATGTCTTTTACGATTGCTCAGATAGAAGAGGATTTTCAACGGTCATTTTTTGGTGGCTTGGGTGAAGCCACCAAACAAACTGCAAAATACAATGGACACGTGCCTAAAAAAATGGTGTTTACAGATTTGTTTACAGTTTGGCGACGGAGCCCCTTTAAGAACAAATAAAAAATTAAATAAATGAAAATAAGCGTCAATTCAAATTATAAACAATAACAAATTTACTTGTCGTTTTGTGATGCTAGCTGTTTTTATTCTTCCTTCTGGGTAAATTCAATTTCGGTCCACGTCGTCGTCTTTTCTTTTTTGGCATCTCAGAAGAGACCTGAAATATCAATCAATAAAGTTGAAACAAAGGAATTCACTGTTTGAAAAATCGAACTGCAGAACCATTCAACCGATTTGTAAAATGATACCTCCAGAACTTGACAGAGGTTTTAAATTGATTTCAAGAATCTATCTAAAATTTAAATACACTATTTTGTACTTTAATAAAGTAAATAATTTCACGAAAATTGTCTTCCATATGCTATTGGCTAAGACTACGGGGTGAGTCAGAAAAATGCACGGCGTGTGGAGGCTGCTGTCCCTTGATATCATAGCAATAACATTCGTCATCATCTTGTTGAATAGCCGACATGTTAAATTATTTTAGGAATTTTTCTGGCTAAAATTGGCCACTCCCTTCCGAAAATATGAGGGATTTTTTCTGGGAAGGTCCTCTCGAAAAAATCTCCAAAAAGGCCCAAAATCACGACTAAAAGCAGTGACCTATCTAATTGGCCTATGCCTTAGCACGTGTTTTCCTCTTGGGAGGATGAGCAAGTCTTCCCCATTAGTACGAGAAAATAAGTCAGGGGATTCCATTCTCCCAGGAGGATAAAATGTGCTAATACTCGCAAATGTAATTGTTATTAGGAAGGAAAACTGACGAAATTGTGGTCGTTGTTTTCACTAGTACTTGCTTATTTTTAAGGGGGGGGGGGCTTTATGCAAAAACATTTCTCACATAGCCATGGGAAGGAATGACCCATTAAAGCCGGGTAAATTTCTAAATCTAATTGAACCAGTCTATGCCACCAGTCCAGTGATATGACTCAGTTGAATGAGGCTGTAAACAGTGATCTTAAACAATTGACTACTTGGCTACAAGGCAACAAACTTTCCTTGAATGTTGCAAAAACTCATTCCATGCTCATTTCTACCAAGCCGAAACATAGCATTTTTAAAGGTCAAAATGACGTCTTGGATTTGCACATTCATAATAACAAGCTGGATGTAGTTCAAAAAACAAAATACCTTGGTGTACAAATTGACAGTTCCCTAGACTGGAAAGAACAAATCGAAGCTGTTTCTATCAAGGTATCTAGGGCTGTTGGCTTTCTGAAACATGCTAAGACTTTTTTACCAAAAGAAAGTCTGAAGACTCTCTACACAGGCATTGTGGATCAAATGCACTTTGACGGACACAGCTTTCAAGGAAAAACAGAGGTTGAATTCAATTATATTGTAAGAACTGATTGCTGATTGGCTTTCTAAACAATAGCAATAGAAAATCTATCATCTGATCATCTGATTGAATATTGCAAAATTCTAACGTGATTCGACTGATTCGCACTTGCGGGAGAACGTCAAAATCAGGGAGATTAAGTAAGTAATGACCTAAACATGGCCTAAAACTGCACCAGGAACCGGTGATCGATATATTCTTTTGGTTTAACATCTTGTTTGGTTTAACATGCTACCACCCCCAAACCCCCGCTGGTTCAGTAAGTATATTTCAATCTAAGTACTGATGCATTTTCCACCCAAAAATCAATACAAAATTCAAACACAGGGAAATGTAAAAAGTGTGTCCGCTAAAGTGCAAACTAGCCGGCATTGTTGAGCCCCACCTTCGATACTGCTGCTCTGTTTGGGGTTCTGCTGGTTCTATAGAAATTAACCGGTTGCAAAAGCTTCAAAATCGTGCTGCTAGAATCATAACGAATAGCAGCTTTGATACCCCAAGCAGACCTCTTATCGAAGGGCTGGGTTGGAAGACCATTGAAGAACTCATTAGCAATGAGTCTAAGATTATGGTCTTCAAGTCTCTTCATGGGTTGGCTCCACAATACCTGTGTAACCTTTTCACCAAAAACTCACAATGCTCCTCCCGTAACCTCCGTAACACAGACACTGACTTGAGGTTACCAAAGAAAAAATCAGCAAATGGACAAAAATGTTTTTCTTTTCGAGGAGCTAAGCTGTGGAATAGCCTTCCAGCTGAGTCAAAGAAGACAACCTCCCTTAATAGTTTTAAAAATTCTATTAAGGGTTGAATTTTCCTTTCACTGTAGATACCCTTTTATGCTTTTGATGAACTTTAGGAAAAGAATGTAATTATTCTAGCTACATTTTGCTTCTGTATTCTGCTGGCTGAGTAAAAATATCTCGGTTTTTGAAAAATCACTAAAAGTCGAAAATTCGCTTGATGTTGAAATTTGTTTAAGGTATTGCGTCAAGGTTCAACTTAAGTTCAGGGATATTTATTATCATATCAATTTCAATTTAATTCTCAAATAGCCTTATTAACAATAATGCTATATATTTAAGCAGCCAGATGAGAGAACTATAAAGTAAATAAAACGAAACAGCAACAAGGCAAACAATTAAAGTACATATCACAGATATACTAATAGGAGATATATCTTCAAAATGAATCGGTAAGCACAGGAATCAAATCTCTGAAAATCACCGCACGCCCGGCCGACGCTCCCCCGCCCGATCCAACAGCCCGAAAGGAACTCCAGGCACCCCACCACAAGTGCCCACGAACACCCACAACGAAGCATCCGAAGCTTCCCCCAAGCCAACCAACCAAGCGAAAAAAGCACCAACCAGGCGCGTACCGACCTCCAAGGTTTTGATTCCTATGCTGGATCGGTATGGGTTTTATTTATATGTTCATAGCTACCGAGTCAGCACGTTTCGACAAATTTATAGATTTGGGTTCTTATCTCTGTGCTATTTTGGATCAGGTATACGAACGGCTTTAAATCAACGGAATTCTGACGTTTTTTAGCTACTTTGTTTTGAAGTATATTACGAAATTGCACAGAATTTCAAACAGATCGATCTTATTCTTTATTCGAATTCTTTAGCAATGTTGATAACGCCAGAAATTAACTTCGTGATAATGTATGAAATGAATCTTGATATTAAAACATGAAATTAAGAATCCTAATTTTACGATGTCTTCTAAGACATATGGCTCAAATATTGGGTTTCACGCTATCATGTCAGAGTTTTTCGCATATTACAGCAACATTCATTACTGCTAAACTAAACATAATTCAGCCTTTGATATAACTGAACAAAAGTATTAGCATTTCACGATTATTAGCAAAACCAAATTTTGCGGATTTTTCAAGCACTGAAACTTTTCCTGACTCATCCGGTATGTTGCCTTCAAAGTTGCCTTATGTTGCATTTATTGCCATTTTTACACCGAACTAGGAATTTACTAATAAATTGAAATATGGAATAAGAAAACGGAAAAATTTACTGTTGGCAATATGGTATCCTCTCAAAAATATGCTGTAGTCACCAAAAGAGTTGTGTGTCAAAATCTATACGGAATTGAAAAAGTTGGGTTTCTACTGTTTTTTTGGCAACTCCAGAAATACGATTTTTGGCTAATTATTTATTTCAGAGAGAAAGAACACATCTAAAATTATAAGGAAACTCTAACAAATGAAATGTTAGCCACAACGAGGCGAAGGATATACTGGATAAACTATTCGCATTGCAGTCGCTCGATGGCGACTTGCTTATCAAGCCACATTGACGAGCCAGCAGGGGTATAATCACTGCACTTTAAAAAACAAACAAAATAAGCCAGTGAGGTTTAAAAATCACCCTGAAAAAGCATCATGGAGACAGCCTTTCTTACTCTGATCACAGAATATCTTTAAACATTTCGCTCTAATAGAGGAAACGACAGATACGACGCGCTGATTTACCTCACGTACAGTTGAGGTCAAAAGATAAAAGATGCAAATACAAATTGGGAGCACGTTCGCTTGCGGATGTTTGTTTTCGAAGAAAGACAAAAACTAAATTATGGCTTATTTCGGCTATTACTGACGTAATGACACGCAAAATTAAGCGATTCGAGCTTATCACTTCACTTAACTAGCAAACTAACCAGCTCCGGTTGTTGTGTATATTTCCTATGCTATAAGCAAACAAAAAATCTCTTTAAAATCAAGCACGAACGTTCGAGAAATCATCACAACTTTCAAGACGCCTCACAGAAGACATCACGAATTCTACTCTACAAAGACCTATCACCACAAAGTAAGTGTTCTATCATTTAAAGTAATTTACTTTGGAATCCTACGAAGTTTTAAAAACACTTCGAATATATTACCTTATGTAAAAATTGTTTGTTGTGCTCTTTTAATTCATACTGAACTGTTTATAGCTGAATTGTTTTGCATTTGTAAACTACCAAACACTGAAGCATACTATACCGGGTAAGTCAGAAAAATCTAAAGGCGCTTGAAAAGCTGTAGTTTTCAAACTATTCATTAGATTCCTATAAACTCATAATGTTTGTGTTGCTAACATGTCGATTTACATACAACAATTTATCTTGCTAAAATCTGTGATGTCATTCTCAATTTATAAGCGATTTTATAAAATGCTTTATCTCAAAATCCTGTAAAACCGGTCTTAAATCCTTAATCAAAATTATTAACAATTTAGCCCCATACCTATCAAAATCAAGCTATGCCGGTCTTTCTTATTGCTAGATTTCTGCATATGTTCATACACTTGGGATTGCCACGCAGACTAATTCATCCATTCGCTGTTATCACGAGGGTGGATTGCCCGCAAATTTGATCAAGGATTTTTGACCTGCTTTCAAGGATTTTTAAACTAAACATTTTTGCGAGGTCGCCTGTAACTGGAAAACGATTTCACTGATTTTGACAAAGAAAATCTTTATATCTAAGTTGAAATATTAGCTACACAAATATTATCAGCTTATAGGAATCTAATAAATAGAATGAAAGCTACGGGCTTTCAAACATCTAAACATTTTTCTGACTCACCCGGCATCATCATATAGCGAATTATCTGAACCAAGTTGTGTCAATTTCAAACAATTCATTGGTTGCAAATGGAATTTAGGAAGCGAGAATTGAAAACTACCGTAAAATCGCAAAATTTTCACTTCAGGTCGAGGCGAAATTTCAACGTCTTTCTTTCGAAGAAATAAATCAGTTTCCATCTCTAAAAAATTCTGATGACTTTTCAGAAACCACCAGGATCCAATTGAAAGTGAAAATCGTTAAAAAATTACCAAATTTTGATTATTCGACTGATCTTGGAAATTTCTTTTTGTGCATACGGGTCAAAGACCAACTTGATATAAGATATATTTAAAAGATTCACAATGCCCTTGAATTTGTGGGAATTTAGGCTTCTACGAGCTCTCAGGTTTTGAAGCATACTCTGAAATTGTAAAATATAATCATAAAATTGAATTTTCACCCCGAAACTGCCATCGACATGGCTGCTTAGCATAGCCTCCAAATCTTTGGCATCTTTAAAAAAACATTGCACGGATGGTTAATGCATCTTCTGTTTGATTAAATTTCTTGAAAGGAACTTCAGGCACTTTGCTATAATCCTATATGTAGCAGTTCTGAAATCTTGATTATTTTCAGAATTACAACGTCTTCTTTGCTTTGGCCAGTTTTGAGAAAGTGACGTCATCAAATTGCTAAATCGTAAACTAGAAGAGCTACAGATTTCTGCTTACTGCCATATTATAGACCTTTCTAAACTATGGGTTTCTTGAAGATTGCACGGTTTTTCATATTTTTATCTAGGATCTACGATTATTTTAATTTTTTTTCAAAACTTTTCAAGAGTTCTTTCAATAGAAAAAAAACTGTAATTCTGAAAATAATCCAGATATTAGAAGAACTACATGTAGGATTATAGAAACGTACCTGAAGTTCCTTTCAAGCCATAAAAACACGAAAGATACATTAACCATCCGTGCAATGTTTTTTAAAGATTTGGAGGTCTCTCTTATTCCCTTCTCTCCCTCGTTCTGCTCTGCGTTCATTTTTCACGTCTTGCGCTGACAAGAGAGAGACTCGTAGCAAGCCTATCATCTTTCTTGATTAAACTTGAACTCTTACATTATCACAAATAATTTTCCAGACTTCAACAAAATGGCAATTCAAATGACATCATTCCTCATCCTGTCTATGATCCTCTGTGCAGCAGTCCTACCATCCATGGTTAGGGGGAAAGAAATCACTAGACAATTTGAAGATGAGATCCAGACATTCAAGAGAACAGCATGCAAGAACAGCTGCTGGGGTCAATTCCAGAGTTGCATCATGGCTGCAGACACCCTATCTGCACATTTACTGTGCTTAGAAGCAAGAGATATCTGCTCTAATAAATGCTGATACAGAACAATAGATAGTAGAACAATAGAACAATAATGAGCAACAAAAACAATTGGCATTGTTTGTTGAACAAAGAATCTCAATCAAATCAACGGTCTCTCTTACAGTATCCTTAGCTTAATGAAGAAACGAATAGAACTGGTTATAAAATGTATTTCCTAGAATTAAATTAATAAATTGGTTTATTTTTTGAATTGGGGAATGAATTTCAAATGCATCTATTGTCTACTTTCTCTGTACCTATGCCATCTACTTTGAATGAAAGCGGTTAAAATGAATTTATAGCTGCAGTATCATGGGCTTGGAATTATCAGACTTTTTACTGGAGTCCCTTGCTTCCCTGCGTTCTTTGCCTTGACGATATCACTTCGGTTGGAACTCATAATATTACTCTGGAATACATAACCCAGTTTAGGCCTTCACACACAAGATCTTGTAGTATCAATCAGATTTAGAGATTTGGTAAAGAACAATGGTTTTTCGATTTTTGATTCGTTTGATGCAATTGATTCGATTTGAACGAGTTGCTGCAGAAGCTGGCTGGGATCCGCTGGCAACCTTCAGTCTTAAAAACATGAAAATTGTCTAATTACAAGACTTATTATTATTATTATTAGACTTATTATTACAAGACTTATTATTATTATTATTATTATTATTATTATTATTATTATCAATGATGCAAATCTCAGACATATTTGTCTGGAAAGGTCTTTGTTCTTATTGTCCTTGAGAGCGAGTAACAACAAGTCACCAAGGTTCTCAAAGTTCCTTCTCCTGTGTCTCTAAAGGGACAAAACTTTTCGCAATATCCTTGCCGTTCCTAGCAATGCCGTTTTCTGAATAATAATAATAACAATAATAATTATTATTATTATTATTGTTATTACTATTATTATTATTACAAGACTTATTATTATTATTATTAGACTTATTATTTTGCACTCAACAAGTAAAATGAACTTTCTTCTTTGTACCTATAATAGGTTTTCTTGATTAACTGTCCGCCTAACGTGATCGTTATTGCATTTCATTTCCGAGGATTGACAGCTGAAAAGGGCCTAAGCAGTGATTTGATCATGATTCGATTGATGAATGCACAACATTCAGTCTGCTTTTTCACTGTTTCATTATGAGTCTCTGTTGAGTAAGGTTTACTGCAGGGATACAAGGGACTCAAGTAACCAGCCTATTTTTAACTTTGAGGCTATACAAGATTTTGTTTTTCTCCATATGCAAGGTGATGTATCGAATCAATGGCTTCACGATGTTTGAGTAGTAAAAATCACAAAATCTTGAAAGCTCCAATAATTCAGGAAAGTAAGAAATAGGCTACTTTTATAAATTAGGCAATAAAAATGGTTAGTTTGCTTGAACCTCTTGCTTAGTTGGGTTAATGTCTGAACTAGAAAACCTATTTCCAATTTTGACTTCTGGATGTTTTCTCTACTCCCTCAGAAGAGAGGTCACACAAACTCAGCACTAACATCCTGTAAAGTGTGAATGACAACATGGGCGTTAAATATTGATCAACACTTTCATATCTTCTCTACACCTAGACTTATTACCCGAGTCTTCTGTTTCCCTGTGCCCTTTGACTCGAATTATTTCGCTTGGGTCAACCATCGGCGGTAAGAGACGCATGGATTGCTTTTTGAAAAATATTGTGGTCATAGGTTGGGGTTATTAAGATTAAATTAGCCGCGATGTTTTCAGAGCGGCTTCCTGTTATTTTGTAGCCACTTACGGTTGAGCCGGCAGACGCTAATCTGCCCATCGACTCTAATCTAAAGAGAAATACTCTAATCTAATCTTTCTCTTTAGATTAAGTCGATGGGTAGATTAGCGTCTGCCGGGTCAAGGCATATCCACGCAATCCACGCGTCTCCTACCGCCCATGGGTCAACAGTGCCATAATATTACTCTGAAAAACTTGGCCCCATATAGGCCCTCACCACAAGTTCTCGTGGCGGCGATCAGCTCGCAAGACTTGACGAATTGTATTATTATTCAAGCTTCAATCGACAGTGTGAACTTTACATTCTTACATATGCTAAGTTTCCGTCCTTAAGTGCGTGCCGAATAGGATTTTTGCTGCATTTTGTTTGTGTTTCAGCAAGTTTCACCACCACCCTAACTGTACGTCTCTAAAATATGACGAATGACTGTGCTTTTTAAGTCTCTTTGCTCCTTCGGAGCTTCACGTTCTGCTCGTTTGCAAACAACAGCCTCTGCGACGGAGAGTGGTATTTTACCATGATAATTGAATAAATGCCTCTAAACTAGGAAACTCCAACTTCTGCTCCAATTCAATTACGTTCCTCCCAAGCTTTCTCTACTGCGTTCTAGCGAGTTTTACCGCCACCTTAACTGTACGTCTCTAATGTAAGAATGACTATGTTTCCCAAGTATTTCCTATTCTTTGCAGTGGTAAAGAAGAGAATATATGCCTCTAAACCAGGAAACTCCAATCTCTTCTCCAATTCAATTTCGCTCCTTCCAAGCTTTCTCTACTCCCTTCTTAGGGACTTTTACCGCCACCCTAACTGTACAACACGCTAACTAGATGACTATGTATCCTAAGTATTTCCCGCCCTTTGTTATCGTAATAAGATTGCCAACTTTAAACCAGGAAACTCTGATTCAGTTGAATTATTTGTAGGGTAAGCCTACGGCTTTAAAGCCCAACAAAATAAGACCAATGACTAACAAGCTAAAAAATGTCTGCTCCTATTCAACTATACGCTGCGCTGCATAAGCTCTCCCTCTTAAAAAATTAACCAAGAAAACTAGAATATACCGTAGGGGTCGAGGTGAATTTTCAATTTCTGAAAGAATGACGAAAGTATACTTAAGTTTGCAGATTGAAAGGAAATTTGCAGACCACAAGATTGAAATTATTCACCGTATCGATAGTCTGGTTAGGCCTCAGCTAACGGGGGTTACGTCACTTAGAATGTTAGCTATGTAGCATAGATCATTAAAAAGAAATACGACAAGAAGAGAGGTCAGGAGTTTGAAGGTCAGCGGTTTTTTCACAAAAATCAGACATCACAGCGGGCGAGATAGTCGGTCGACGAGGTTGATTAGGAGAAGGCAGAGATAACCCTTGCAATTCGAGATTTGTAGGAAAGGCATCCTTGTAATTTCCAGGACTAAAATCTTTCTCAGAAGTATTTTTGACTCACTAGTAAGCTCCCTTTTTACATTTATAGTCACGCCTTTCTTTAGAAATTTATAAGTCAATGAGCCATCTAAATCCATCATACATTTCGCAACTTCATGAAAGGAAAGCGGTTCAATATTATCTCAGAACTAAGCATTTCTGCAGGTTACCAATCACGAGAACGACAAAATTTGGCATGGAGTCGCTCTAATGCAGATGAAGCCTATTGTGGAACTCTCTTTGCGATGAAATAAAGGAGCTGCCAGCAGTTGCAAACTTTAAAAGAAAGATCAAAACCTGGAGGGGTGAAAAGTGTAATTGTTAAAATTGTAAACAGCCTGTTTATAAGTTATGCAGTGTGAAATTATTTTGCTGTATCTTTGTAAATTATATTGTAAATAGTTGGTATTAATTAGTTTCTAAGAACTATGTTACACCAACTTTAAATAATAATAATGTGATTTTGATTCGATTCATGCTTCGTCATACGTATTGCCAGTCTGGCGTTATTGCTACAGGGATGCCTCGGATGTGTGATCATGTGAGCAATCACTTAATCAATTAGTTTTATTTTTGAGTATAGTGCAGGAAATCACTTAATCATCGTAATAATTGCAGGAACTGTGACCAAGCCTCCATGTATCGTTTCTCGAATAGCTCTTGGTACAAATAAAGTACCTATTTGCAATATGATTGAACAGCATAGCCTCCAAATCTTTGGCATCTTTAAAACAACATTGCACGGATGGCTAATGCATCTTCTGTTTGATTTAATAGCTTGAAAGGAACTTCAATTACTTTGTTATAATCAGATATCTATAATTTCTGATATCTTGATTATTTTCAGAATTATAGTGTCTTCTTTACTGGGGCCAGTTTTGAGAATGTGACGACATCAAATTGCTAAATCGTAAACTAGAAAAGCTACATATTTCTGCTTACTGCCATATTTATAGACCTTCAAAAACTATAGTTTTCTTGAAGATTGCACCGTTTTTCATATTTTAATTTAGGATCTAAAATTATTTTAATTTTTTGTACTAAACTTTTCACGAATTCTTTCAATAAAAAGAAACCGCTGTTATTCTGAAAGTAATCAAGATATTAGAAATGCTACATACAGGATTATAGCAAAGTACTTGAAGTTCCTTTCAAGAAATTAAATCAAACAAAAGATGCATTAACCATCCATGTACTGTTTTTTAAGGTTTGGAGGCTATGCTGAATAAAACCGAAATATCAAAGTAAGTCGAAATAGAAACAGTGCGAGTACATAAAGGTACCAACTATTTGAAAAATTATAGCTGAAAAAAATCCGAACTGTTGAAACATGAGTCATCAACTACATTTAAATTAAGCCATTTTTCTGGTCATATCATATTTGGTTCTCTCATAAGTCAACAATCGGTAATGTATCATTGTAGAAGAAAATGATGCTCGCAAGCAGTTGCAAAGTTAGCATTAAAAAGTAAAAAAAACCTAAAATTTTCTTACCAAAACTACGAAAACAATAATTAGTTAAATTTACTTACACATTCTAGGTTTACAACAAAACCAAAGACCTATACTTTTTTCGAAAAATCTCAAACTTGAGGTGATTGCCTCGTTATATCGATGGCTTTCCAAGTTCTTGGTCAGCACCAAAATCTACGAGCTTTTTTCAAAGTAGTGGTATATTTTTGCCTTGCACCAGATACATAAATACAGAAGCAGTCTAACCTTGTTTGGAACATTTCGTGTAGTTGTCTTCGTCTTTGAGCTACAAGGTACTGGTGAGGCTGAGAGTAGTTGTGTAGTTATCTTCGTCTTTGAGCTACAAGGTATTGGTGAGGCTGAGAGTAGCACTGCGCTGTAAAGAAATAAAAATCAGTTTCAATACGAAATCAGCTAACGTTGTTTATACCCATTTCAGGTTACCTGTGTTACCTGTTGGTCGCGACTACCTCTGGTAGATTTGTGGATAGATATATTTAAAGACATGCAGCGCTGCATTTTATCACATCTATAATATTAAGCACATAAGGAAATATCTGAATCGAAACCTAACTGAAAAGATCGTGCATGCTCTTATCACAAGTAAACTTGACTACTGTAACAGTCTTCTATTTGGTCTGCCGAATTATCAGTGCAAAAGTTGCNTTTTTGCCTTGCACCAGATACATAAATACAGAAGCAGTCTAACCTTGTTTGGAACATTTCGTGTAGTTGTCTTCGTCTTTGAGCTACAAGGTACTGGTGAGGCTGAGAGTAGTTGTGTAGTTATCTTCGTCTTTGAGCTACAAGGTATTGGTGAGGCTGAGAGTAGTACTGCGCTGTAAAGAAATAAAAATCAGTTTCAATACGAAATCAGCTAACGTTGTTTATACCCATTTCAGGTTACCTGTTACCTGTTGGTCGCGACTACCTCTGGTAGATTTGTGGATAGATATATCCACTGTTTTCATTTCATCTCATTTTTTCATTTTCATCAAAATTCAAGCTATTAAACTAATAAACAACATATCTACGGCAGTTGAAAACATCAACACAATTTAACATACGAACTTTTAATACTTTACTACCGATCTAATAACAAAATAGTAGCTTAGGACGCCTAAAAAGAACTCTAATGAGATTTCAGGCCAGGTGCCCGTTCTCTGTTCTCTGTTGTATGCTTCTCTAACGCATTTGCTCATGCTCCTTTGCGTCCACTGTGCGATGTCATTCAAACTAAGAAACAGGTCAAACTAAGAGATATAAAAAATTCAATTTAATCACATTTCAGACACTTCACTTTCACTTCATCAGTGATCACCCTCATGATGATTTTGATCTTACATATTATTCTATTTTACTTGCTTACAATGAATTATCTCTTGATATCAACTCATGTCCATTTTGTCTCTCCCTTCCAAATTTCCCCGTCGAACTTTCATGTTCAGAAGTTATCCAGAATTCCCTTTATTAGGTTTTTGCTGCTAGGTTACCCCATTGAAGGTAAGGTCTTGAAATATTGTGAGATTAATTACTGATGCAACGAAAGCGTAACATCAACAAATTGAGCTGCAGCTTCTAGTTATCATTATTCTGGGTTCCAGAGCCAAAAGATAATAAAGAAACTCTGGTACCTAGAGTAAGGCATCGGCTGAGACGGAAAAAAAGTTCCACTATTTACAAATATGAATGCAAAAACAGTAAATCTATATGAGAAGTCTATATCCTTTATATGGCTAAAGCTGCGACTAAAAGCTAGTTTCCAGTCCGTGAAATTTCGGAGCGGGTTGGGACTTTATTGCTTACAGGTGAATATGTCACTCTCAAATTGAATATAAATTTATGAATGAGTGAATTTTGATTATGTAAAATTCCACCCGCTTGGAAAATTCCGATGACTGGAAATTAGCATCAGTTGTTTGGTATGTAGTAATAAGTTTTGGCATTTTATATTTCACCGATGTAACAATNGTAAGGCATCGGCTGAGACGGAAAAAAAGTTCCACTATTAACAAATATGAATGCAAAAACAGTAAATCTATATGAGAAGTCTACATCCTTTATATGGCTAAAGCTGCGACTAAAAGCTAGTTTCCAGTCCGTGAAATTTCGGAGCGGGTTGGGACTTTATTGCTTACAGGTGAATATGTCACTCTCAAATTGAATATAAATTTATGAATGAGTGAATTTTGATTGTGTAAAATTCGACCCGCTTGGAAAATTCCGATGACTGGAAATTAGCATCAGTTGTTTGGTATGTAGTAATAAGTTTTGGAATTTTATATTTCACCGATGTAACAATATCAGTTATCTTTGTATTGGTATCTTTGTACCAATAGCATAGCATGAGTTGCTTTGATTAACACGCCATTTCAAAGCAATTAGCGATTGCAGACAAAGGAAGTCCTCTCAAGTTTTCAACAAAAACAAACATTGCTTCAAAGATGCCAGCACACCTGTATAGCAAAATGCCTCATTGTGCACGCGAAAAGTCATTGTTGAAACGAAGTCACGAGTATGCATCGAAAGAAGAAGGATATAACTTTGTGGAGGATACCGAGGACTGCCCCTTTTGTCTAAGCCTTTTGTCATGCTGGTGAAGTTCAAAGTAAATCAATAGCCGGGAAACCTATTGCCATGCGCGAGAATCTCTTTGTTTCTTTGCTAATCCTTGTTTGGATTGTGGTTAGATTCTCCGCCCACATTCTTTCCACAAACCAAACATACTTTCTACGCATGATCATAGGTTTCATTTTGGGGATAACCCTTGCTTTTGAACTTCGATGATTCGTATCCCCAACAAATCTAAACATTTGCCGCCAGCATTGCATTTATCTAAATCAGAAGCTGGACAGTATGCATTACAATTCTTGTACATTTAGGGTGTAGTTAAACATTTAATTTAATTTTATATTAGTGATTACGTGTAGTTTTATGTAATGGGTGGGTCGGGGGAAGAGGGTGTATCACTTGTTCGGGGAGTCGTGGCGCGAGGGCCACACAATTGATTCGCCCAAAACTCTAATTTCAGTCATTGACTTAGGCCTAGACTGAATTCTGTCAAAGCCTCTTTGACACATCGATTGAATTATTGTTTTGTGTGTCTTTGTTTGCTTTTCTTGCTCTTTTGGTTGCTTGTTTTTTATTTATCTTGCGAATCGGTAGGGTGGCTCTTTGGATGCGCCTTGCGGGTGGGTGGTACGTTTGTCCTGATTCACCAGGTAGTTTTTGTTTCTTTCCATGTAATGGCCGCGGGGTAGTCACAGTATATTGCTCCTCGTGGTATCGTTCTTGTAGTGTTTCGTAGAGTAATTTGTAGGTTGCGTAATTAGTAGTTTGTCTTGCAAATTTTTAATGGAATATATATAAAAAAATTAAATGTAGGGTGTAAAATAACCATTTAAAGGGTTTGTGCAAGGTTTGTGCAAGCTTGCATCTGTAAAGAGGAAAACAATGTAAAAATATCCCATTCAAATCGAAGCTACACACCCGCAGTGAACAATAGGTAGCTAAAGAAACAATGCTGTGTCTGAGTGTTTTCTTTGTTCTATTTATAGACACGCCGATTTACCATTGCACATTCCCTTTAATGACTTCTCTTCTCATTCCTTTTTCGCGTGCACAACGAGGCAGTTGGCCGTACAAGTTTCCAGGCATGTTTTGTGGCTTCGTTTGTTTTATCTACGGCTTAAGAGAACTTCCCTCGTTGTCTGCAATTGCTGTAAAATGGCGTGCCAGTCAAAAGCAACTGATGCATTCGTTACAAAATCTGCAAATAGACGATTGCGCTAAAGATGGCTTCAAGAAATTATTTAGCATGATCCTTTGCGTTCCACGATAAATGCACCAATCAGATCAAATTAAAAATTCTCTTAGGTCCAAAGGATCATGGTAAGAAATTCCCTGACGCCATCTTTAGGGCAATCGTCTATTGTTCGGCCCAGTGTAGGATTGTCATGTATACGAAAATATTGGTTATAGACAAATAGACAATAGATAAGATATTGATAATAGGGATTTTCATGCTACCTCTTATAGTGCATCATAACTTCATGAAATTTCTTTAAAGGTTCTTGGGCAACCGGCATGCATTGCGATCGTTTGTTTTGTTTTTCGTGGATTTCATTCAATTCTAGTCCAAATTTTAACACGCGTAAGGAGAAAGCTGCTGACTTGAGCGACATCACAAAGTTATTTTCATGCAGCATGAAATTAGGCCACCTCTACAAATAGGGCTGCGATGCATTCCGGTCGCCCAAGAGCCTTTAACTGATAGTTATTGTAATTAACTGCTTACAATGTCAAAGCCACATTATTAAACCAGGATAACAATCTTAAGGCAAATTGATAAATTGATAACAATAAATTAACAAGGATGAATAAAAGATTACCAATCAATCGTTCCTTCATCAGAACATCTCGTTGGTTGGATTATAACCTCTTCAGCTACGGGACGATTCTAAAGGGAATTTAAAAACATGGAATTAAAACGTTGGGATTTTCATGTTCTATTCTCGTCATAGTAAGCCTTGTGGATCTACTTTGTAATTATTTGGTTTGGAGATGGTTTAAATTTAAATGATAAATAAAGCTTGTATTACTAAAGGTGGATGAATTCGATAATGGGAATTTTAATTCATTAGGTTCGGTTTCTTTGCCATACAATTTTGCTGGCTTCAGATTCTGAAGGTCACATTTAAGATATCGCAAAATTAAAGTTTTTTAAATGGAGGACTAACCACAGAAAATAGGGATTTAAATGAAATTTTGCATCACAGTTAATTCGGGCAAAGAGGTCGTGTCATTACTTATTTAAAAGGAAGGGTAACCAATTGCTGTACCTCTTGGTACCTGTAAGATAACACCCCTGTCGTGCTCTATTGCATTAGAATGTTATTTGGATAAAACTGAATGATCCAAGCCCCATGTGGCCTTGTGCAATGCGGTATCATATGATTTAGGGAATTGGGCTTATATTGTTCCCATTGTTTTGGATACAAGTTAGCATGGGTCTTAAGTTCGTATAAATGCATTTGTAACTTAATGTTTACTCNCACAGAAAATAGGGATTAAAATGAAATTTTGCATCACAGTTAATTTGGGCAAAGAGGTCGTGTCATTACTTATTTAAAAGGAAGGGTAACCAATTGCTGTACCCCTTGGTATATGTAAGATAACACCCCTGTCGTGCTCTATTGCCTTAGAATGTTATTTGGATAAAACTGAATGATCCAAGCCTCATGTGGCCTTGTGCAATGCGGTATCATATGATTTAGGGAATTGGGCTTATATTGTTCCCATTGTTTTGGATACAAGTTAGAATGGGTCTTAAGTTCGTATAAATGCATTTGTAACTTAATGTTTACTCTCACTTTGATGTCAACATTGAGAATGCAAACATCTCCGGTAATCATCGATAGTGGCTGGTGGCTGATTTTCGCTTTTCCCACCCACCCTCCTCTAATTGGCAAAATATTTTCATGCAGGTGTTCGATTGTCTCTTCGGAGGCATTGATAATTTGCATGGACATTTAGTGCATTGGTCTGTGGAAAAAATATGGCTTATTTCTTGTAACCCCCAACTGGAAAAAATTTAGGGGGTTAAGCTGAGTGCAAATTTGGCCAATGCACTAACAGCCCAAACTTAGGCCCCTATGATGAGAGAACATCATTGTTGGTTAGCGTTGGGAAAAAAGCAAATCACTTTTTATTTGAAGTGTGCTAAGCAGCTCTGAGGGCCCTATTAATCTCTGGTCCCAAGAATTAACAGGCTTTGCATCAGATGTTGTTAGATACTTTCAAATTTATACCGGGTGATCCAAAAAAACTCCACGAGCTACATCGCGTCTGACTAAACTACGTACTGCGACAAAACGTTATCAACAAAATGCTTCTATCAGCGTTTAGTTCAAAAGCCCAGCTACCTTTTAAGACGCTGCTTGGTCACAAAGCATGTTACAATAGCTTTTGATTTCAATAAGCTAAGGGCGATCTCGTTTAATTGTATTAAATAGTAAAAGAATTTTGGCATATAGACTAAAGCAGCTTCAGTTAGGAAGATTGTAATACAGGGTGTCCCAAAAAGTCATGCCTCATTTATGCAGCTGCTGTGGAGGAGATGTAACTTCTATTGTCCCGTTTTTGATACAGTTGCATTGGATATACTTCAACTTAGAGTTTGAGACCTTGTTTTAGCCAATCAGACAAGTGGTTGCTAAGTTATGTCGCAAGAAAGTCAAACAAGTGATTACTTCAAAAACAGCACTTTCTTTGTTCTCCAAAAATGCCAAAATCAAGTAAATACTGCAAGAAATGGTTCTAGTGCTTTATTGAATTTTTTTCTACATTTGATAAAAGATTAATTGTATTGTTTACCAATAACACCATTAACCCATTATCAAATGCATACAAAATTCAAATAAAACGCTAGAACCTTTTCTTGCAATGTTCACATGATTTTTGACTAAAATATTTTCATGCAGCATGAGATTAGGCCACCTTTACAAGTAGGGCTGCAATGCATGCCGGTCGCCCAAGAGCCTTTGACTGATAGTTATTGCAATTAACTGCTTACAATATCAAAGCCACATACTTAACCTATGATAACAATCTCAAGGCAAACTGATAGAATGGGTTCCATATCTTTAAGAAGGTCGGTGTAAAATTCTATGACCTATTTCTTTTAATTGAATGGCTTGAAAGAAACTTTAGCTACTTTGCTATAGTTCTACCATTGGACTTTTCCGAAATCTTAAATATTTTCAGCATTGGGGGGCTTCCTTCTTTCTTAAGAATTCAAGAAATTTTGAAAAAAAAACAAAAACATCGTAATTTCTATACTTTTTTGAGGAAACATATAATAATTTTTTTACTTTCTTCCGCCATAAATCAGCAACCACTTGTGCGATTGGCTAAAACAAGATCTCAAACTCTACGTTAAGCCTATCCTATTCAATTGTACCAAAAACGGGACAATAGAAGTTGCAGCTCCTCCACAGCAACCGCACAAAAGGAGCACAACCTTTTTGGGACAACCTGTAGGTAATAGATATAGTGCTATTTTCAGCAAAAGTTACATTGTAAATTTCGCGTTAAGTTATATGTGTGATTTTAAATCCAAAGCTATTAACAGGTATCACAATTCATCTTTCTACCTCTTTTACTGCTTCCTTTGTTCGTTGTGTTCTGAAAGTCCTAGAAGTGACAGGCATTCTTTCTTCGGGCATCCTAAAATATAAGCAATGTAAAAATACAGCATAGGCATCAAATCTTTATTGCACGAATGGTTATTGCATCTTCCTTTCGATTTAATTGCTTGAAAAGAACTTCAGGTACTTTGCCATTATTGTGTATTGGCAAGTTGCAACATCTTNGCTATTTTCAGCAAAAGTTACATTGTAAATTTCGCGTTAAGTTATATGTGTGATTTTAAATCCAAAGCTATTAACAGGTATCACAATTCATCTTTCTACCTCTTTTACTGCTTCCTTTGTTCGTTGTGTTCTGAAAGTCCTAGAAGTGACAGGCATTCTTTCTTCGGGCATCCTAAAATATAAGCAATGTAAAAATACAGCATAGGCATCAAATCTTTATTGCACGAATGGTTATTGCATCTTCCTTTCGATTTAATTGCTTGAAAAGAACTTCAGGTACTTTGCCATTATTGTGTATTGGCAAGTTGCAACATCTTGATTATTTTCATAATTATAGCGTTTTTCATGTTTCAACCAGTTTTGAGGTTATGGCGTCATTAAATTTCTAAATCGTAAACTAGAAAAGCTACAGATTTCTGCTTACCGCCATATTGTAGACCTTCCTATAAACTATGGTTTTCATTGAAGATTGTATCATTTTCCCTTTATTAATTTAGGATTTATGATAATTTTAATTTTTTCCAAAACTTCTCATGAATTTTGTCGATTTTTTCAATAAGAAGAAGAATGCTATAATTCAAAATTCGTTTTTCACTACATCCAGCTTCTCTCCGTGCTTCTCCGTCACATGCTCTACAAGCATTTCCATTGTTGCGCATCTGTGGTATAAGAATAATGGCATAGTATTTGAAGTTCCATTTAAGCAATTAACTCAAAACAAAGAAGGAATAATCATTCGTGTAATATTTTTTAAAGATTTAATGTCTATGCTTCAAAATAAATTTCAGTGATGAAAAATACAGCAATCACCCGGGTGTTGAAAATGCAACAACTTGATCAGGCACAGCGATCAATGTTTTCCTGAAATCAATCCGACATAATACTAAAGTGATCCTCGATAGTTAACACGAACACAAATATCTCTCTATCGATGTTGATGCTTTGGCAGTTGATATATAAATACTAGCCTTGCCGCGGTGGCCCGCCGTCGTACTGAGTAATCGTTTGGGAAGTAATTTGTTGCCTATTGAAAGATCAAACTTGCCTCCAAATTTTTGTTTTGGCCTAACCTGCTAGAGCGCTGTTATTGGATATCTCCTGAATCATTAAAGCACAGAAGTCATTAACAAGAGACCTCATGCATAGGCATACAATTAAATTTGAAGCAAAATATTGAAAGTTGATAATCTTAAGCACCATTTACATTGCAAATTTTTTGGCACGGCACGGATAAAACTTGTACCTGTATCAAACATCATCCGTGTTGGGCTAGCCTCCGCGCAGCCTCTACTGTCATGCGTCTTCCTCCGTATAGTGACAGCAGAGGCTGCATGCAGGCTATGTTGGGCACATGGCGAGGTGGTTGGAGCAAGGATAAAAATGGTACGCGTACCAAAGATAACGGCACGGTTTGGATAAAACTCGTAGTGTAATCGTAAGCAATACCAATTTTTTTGGTAAGCGTACGAAATTTTATCGTGCCGTTCCAAAAAGATTCCGTTGTGAAAAGTGGGCTTTATTCCTGAACTTATGATGAATCGTTCTGATACAACAAGCAGTCGTGGTTTGTAGCCCTTTATGAGCCATTTCAAAAACAGCTGCCAAGCAAAATCGCCAATGACTCAAGAACGGCAGGATCGATTTTGGTGAAATAAATTGTCACATCTGAGATACCCTATCTATTATGAAATTAACTGTACTGGGTGGACAAAAAGGACTTCACATGTTTGAAAATTCATTATGCGAGAATACTTGAGGTATTGGAATCAATCAAAGTTTGAATGATACCCGAAAGGCTGAAATATTGTTAACGATTTTTGTTCTATTTTTCTAAGCATTGGATATGACAAAAATCAGTAACTTCAAAATGCGCGAAAAGAGGCCGAAAATCCTCGATCAAAATTATAAACAATCTCCTCACTCAAACACATTTCATTCTAAGAGGGAAATGTACTTGCATGTTGCTCTAAGTGAGGAGATTACTTATCCCTTTTTCACGCATTTTGAGTAAAAGAATTTTCATAAATCCAATTTTACCAATATTTACTATGCTCAGAAAAATCACCAAACAAATGCATCAGCCTTTCGGGTATGAACCAAACTTTGATTCATTCCAATACCTCAAGTATTCTCCGCAAAAAGGATTTTCAAACATGTGAAGTTCTTTTCGGTCCACCTGGTAGATTCTCTCTAATTTCGTACATTGATCTGGCCAAAAAGAACGAAGTAGAAGCTTACACAATTTGCAATGTTGCCGGATTCTTTATTGATTTCTTAGGAGAACTGATGTTGTTGTTCTTTTCTTCCAGTTTGCATTCCTAAATAAAAACGAAAGTAGAAAGAGCAAATGCTCCACTGTTTGAATAATCGTAACACAAAAACTGTATAACTAATGTTAAAATTAAAACTCCGTTTCCTGACTGAGGGTTCAATTTAATTTTGAGGATCTATTCAAAATTTACAATGAATTAATCTCAATGAAGAATTCCCGAAAACTAGCTTCCATGGGCTTTTGCCAAAACTATAAGTGAGTGGCCCAACTTAATTCACTTTTCAAAAAATTAAAGTGGTAACGCAATGTTTTCTTAGCTCAGGCATTGCTTCTTAATGATATAGAAAATTTGAAATGTAACAATGCTCTCACGTCAATACAGGGCATAAAAAAATTAAATCTACATGATAGTGAACATCCCATTTTTGGTTCTCTCTGGCATATTGAGAAATAGGACTTTTGGCAAATTCCTGATTTCAGCTGGAAATAATGCACGTAGAATTACGAGAAAAATCTTGAAAATTGAGTTGAAGGCGCAGTAAGATGATGGATGTAAAATTTTACAAATTGGTCGAATTGTTTTTCTTGTACGACGTTTCAAACAGTGGATACATTTTTGATTCACCTGGTAATCACTTCTTAAAACAAACTTTTTAGAATAGCTTATAATTCATAATTCGTAAATATTCCTATTTTTGTACAGTCCCTAGAATATTGTATATACTACAGATGAGGACTTCAATAAATAACTATAACTATACATATGTACATCTCAAATAGATATCGCTAGAAAAATTGTGCATCAAAATTATTCAGGTTTGCAGCATTCATTTTACTTTGGGGATACCTTGAACCTTATGTGCCCAATTAATGATGGTACTGAGGACGCGGAACACTTTTTGCTGCTCTGCCATGCCTATGATTCGATTGGGTGTGATCTTCTTGAAAGCGTAAATACGATACTGCAACCAAAATGGTTTATAAAACCTTTCTCTCTTGGAAATGTCAAAAGGTCTTATATATTGTCATGAAAGGTCATCAGCTGATGCAAATAAGAAAATATCATAGGCAACATTAGAATACATCCATGCTTCAGAACGCTTTCAATAAATAAAAAGATATAAATATTAGTTACCATACTGTAGTATTTTCTCTCTCATGCAACATTGTATATATTCTCCTGCACCTGTACTTGTCTATTTTAAGTATTTGTATTCATTGTAATATTGATCTTATGTTTAGCATATTCTATGTTTAGTGTAAAGGCTGCAGGGTTGCTATGCATTTCCAAGCTCCCAGCTCCCTGTAGTATCGTTTTGTAATATTATATTTGTTATTGTAAATTTTATGAGGATAAAAAAAACTAATTTACTAAACAAAGGAACCAAATAATATGTAGTCCATCTTACTGCTCTTTTATCCAAAATGTCGAGCGTTAGGAGTAGCTGATTAGAGCAAATTGAAAATCACCTGATTTGAGTAATCATTGTCTGGCTCAAGGCTGTCAATTGGATCCCTGTTAGTTAAAAAAACAAGATAATATATACATCCACGATTAACTACACAGGCTTCCTTTCATAAAATGTCACAAATTAGAAAAAAGCAACATTAAAATTTGATTAGAAAAGTTATCTTCATAATGTTCAACTATTAAGGCACCGTCTGAATCGATCGGTTAACTTCCGGCACAGTGAAATCTCTAAAATAGCCAATAAAACGGTTGAAATACCAGCACTTGGATGATAAAATATTTTCCCAACTTTATGCCAAAAATATGAAGTGTTTTTTTATTAATATCCAGAAAATCTGATCTTTTACACGATATTCGGATGTTTCTCGCTGAACAGCCGAATTTGCTAAATTACTAATTTCAAAAAATGAAATTATCCGAATACTTAAATTGCAGATAAAATTTACTTGGTAGAATAGGGCAATTATAAGCAACCGATCAATTCGGAAGATCCCTAAAGGAAGGACTAGAATGGTTCTTGTTGTATATATAGCTTACAATTTAGTGCATGCTTGTATATGGGTGTCACATGCCTCTTTAGCTTAGAATTAGGCTTAGAATCAAGTGTTTCATTATGCTTTTACATGGTCTTTCACTCTTTTTACCCAAATTTTCACCCAAAGTTATATTCTTATTGCAGCGTAGCTGCCATGTAAATCCGACACACTTGTATTATGGGTTGGATGAATATTTTCACTAAANTATTTTAGTACTAACAATAGGATTAAATTTATGATGTCTGGTGACTCTTTGTGTGGAGTGATTATGTGATGGCATGATTGAAATTCTTAGGCAGGAAATCCATATAATATATATGAAATCCATTATGTTAATGGGTGCAAGGCCTGTAAATTTCAATAATGACATATTTTATTGCAGGAAGCTAACTACATCCTTAGATGACTGAGAAAGTGGTATTAGGATTTCTTAGGAAATTCTTTGTCTTTGTTTCTCTATTCAATCCAAATCAGAAAGTATGTTTCCTGCAGATATCAAGGGTTGCCATAGTATGGTGTTTCCTGTCTCCTTTGATTTCTAATAATGCCTAGTATGAATTAATCCCAAGAAAGTATTTAAGGTTTTGGGGATTTATCACTCAACAACCAAGAAATCAAGGACAATGGAACACGAGGGCAGATTTTGTGACAATAGCATCAGTTGCTTTTGATTGACACTCCGTTTCAAAACGATTTGTGATCGCAGAAAATAAAATCAACATAAAAAAACTGCAAAAATTCCCTGAAATGAGGATGGCTAACTATCTCTTTGTGCACAGGAAAAGGCATATTGTTAAGAGAAGTCATGTGGGTGTGTATATAATGAAAAAAGAAGGATATACCGGGTGTTCCAAAAAAAATTACTCACGTTTGTTTGAACGTAACGCCATATTGAAAAGTGATAGGAATTCATGGTATCGACTGTCTCAGTTCACAAAGGCTAACTTAGATGTCAATAGTTTGTTTTTCACCGTAGGTTGAACATTCTTGGAGTTATGAATTCCGAAACGCAAAGACCATCGTCAAGACTAAAACAGTAGGCCTAATTGTTTTCTGGAAGAGTGTAGATTAATGTTACTGAAGAACGAGATTGCAAAAACTTTCTAAACGAATCAATTTGAATGAAAGCACTATAATCCTTTTGAAAGCAAATAATATTCAAATAATGCGTTGCTATTGAAACCTCTTTAAACTTTGGACGACCTGTGCTTGACTCCTTCATAACATTTAGGCCTACTGTTTTAGTCTTGACGATGGTCTTTGCGTTTCGGAACTCGTAACTCTAAGAATGTTCAACCTACGGTGAAAAACGAACTACTGACATCTAAGTTAGCCTTTGTGAACTGTGACAGTCGATACCACGAATTCCTATCACTTTTCAATATGGTGCTACGTTCAAACAAACGTGAGTACTTTTTTTTGGGACATCCGGTATATCTAAATATCTGCCTCACAGATTTAGTTTTTCTAATTCAGAAGCTGATTATTAGGCCTTACAGTTCTCATATATTTACTATGTAAATAAAACACTCAGTGCTTATAGCTTCTGAATCAGGTGTTTAGATCTATCCTTCTTCTTTTGATATACCTGTGACTCTTATTAGCAATGCTTCTTTGTGTGCACAAGTGCACAATGCAACAGTTAGCGATATTGGTTTCAGGGAATATTTTGCAGCTTTGTTTGTTTTCACTTGTTGCTTGAGAGAATTGCCTTTGTCTGTGATCACTAATCGATTTGAAATGATGTGTCAATAAAAAGCAACTGATGCTATGTTACATAATCTAGCGTGTTTAATGAAACATAACACTTATATATACTATAGCTACAGCAGCTATCAGCGAGGGGTGTCACTCTTTCAAATTAGTGTACAAGATTTTTAGGGAGTGATATATGCCGCTGAGCTAGGATTCCAATGCAAATTATTTAGAGGAAATTTTCTTAACACATGTGGTGTCAGGATTTTTCAAACTTATGTGTGGCTTTTGGTACACCTGGTATTAGATAATAAGTTGGTTGAAACTCATAGAAATTTATATTTACTAATCCTAAAATGTCTCTTTTCCTCTGCGGACCATCTTCTTCTGCAAGCATGAAAGAACATTTCCATTGTGATTGAAATATAAATTTTCCATGAGTTTAAACCAAATTTTATAATGTGCCAGCTATAGTCAGTACTAACCACGCAATGATTCATATTAAAGACGAATTGCTAACCATGATCCTTTGTCCGCCGAATGAAAAGCAAGACACAGAAAATTTAGGCCAAAAACGACTTTTAGATAATACGATAGTACGAAAGGCGCCACGAAGGATCATGGTTAGCAATGGATCTTTAAAGCATTAATTGCATTCAACTTCTTCCTAGCAATGAGATAATATTTGATGTCAGTAATACAGTTTCAAGATGCTGTGGAATGAATACAATATGCATGTAAATATCATGCTGCAAAGTTACTCTTGATGGCTTTTGAAGAAGAAGACAATGAAAGATTTCGGAATCCCAAGGGAAAACTACCATCTTTAACTCGAAATAGAGCAGGCAACTTGCAGTCATTCAAAGCACCCACGGAGGTATATACGTACATCAATACTTTCATCATACTTACTTATCTACGTTCATCAAGCTGAGCACCCATACAATACAGGCCTTTTGACATCAACATCACAGAATTTCAATTTAAAGTAATGGTATATTTGTGATATTGGGTGTGGAGGTGACTCGATAACGTTATGTTTTTTGCCTCCACCTCAATAATAATTAAATTCGAGTTTTGTTTTTCGTGTTTTAAATTTTAGTGATATAAAAAAAAAATATTGAAATATTCTTAAGAATTATCCAAATGCAGGTAAAAGTTTTGCAGAAGTATGAAAGACTGCAAGAATCTTTGAACAACAATCCAAAAGAATTTCCTAAGAATAGACCACTCCGCAGTCGAATGCGAAGGCACTGTGTTCATTGCATCTCGGTTTAAAATCGAATTCGAATCCAACTTCAAAACCCCCATGCGATCCCGAGATGCAACGTGACTGTGGAATGGTCTATTCTTAGGCAAGAAAACCATGGTAATATACCTAAGGCCTGTACCACAGGCTGTAGGAAACATTCATATTGGTCTTTGGAAAATGTTATGGTCATAGGTTGCGGTTTTTAGGAATGAATTAGCCGCGATGTTTTCACAGGGGCTTCCTGTTATTTAGTAGCCACTCGACAGTTGGCCCAGCAGACGCTAATAAACGGAAAAGCATCGCGGCTAATTTATTCTTAAAAACCGCAACCTATGACCACAACATTTCCGAAGACCAATCTGAATGTTTCCTACAGCCCGTGCCTGTACTATAATTATAGTCATCCAGGACAAGTTTTCATATACTTTGTTTTTTTCAGTTATTTGGCTTGCAAGTTGCCAAAAAGGCAATTCAAAGACACGAGCAAAGAACAAATATTCTTTCAAANGCGGTTTTTAGGAATGAATTAGCCGCGATGTTTTCACAGGGGCTTCCTGTTATTTAGTAGCCACTCGACAGTTGGCCCAGCAGACGCTAATAAACGGAAAAGCATCGCGGCTAATTTATTCTTAAAAACCGCAACCTATGACCACAACATTTCCGAAGACCAATCTGAATGTTTCCTACAGCCCGTGCCTGTACTATAATTATAGTCATCCAGGACAAGTTTTCATATACTTTGTTTTTTTCAGTTATTTGGCTTGCAAGTTGCCAAAAAGGCAATTCAAAGACACGAGCAAAGAACAAATATTCTTTCAAAGGTTTGTTAAGTCAGTTTTCCACGTAAACAAATCCTTTGCGTCACATCGTAAATCGACCAATCAAATCAATCGAAACTCTTTGAGACGCAAAGGATCATGGTAAAAAATCCCTGACTACATCTTTAGAGCAATCGTCTAATGTCGTAACAGCTTTTTTAAAAGCTGAGACGCTACTAGTTGTTTTGGCTTCAGATCCTGACAGACCTCTTAGCTGGTCTACAAAAGAGTCTAGATCGAGCGATATTTGGTACATTTTCGATTGAATGGCATTGCAGCTTCTATAACTGTTGTGCATATTCGAGAATTCTTCAAATTTCTACAAAATGTATAAAAAGATCGTTCGATCCAGACTCTTTCGTGGAATAGCTAAAAGTGTATATCTGTCGTGGAATAGCTAAAGGAAGATTTTCCAACGCATTTGGATGGAATAAAAAAGTTTCCATTCCATTTATACCTCATTCACACTGAAGCAGTTAAACCAGCTTTGTCTAGCCCAGGTTAAATTTTAACCAATCAAATGCATTCGATTTGTTGGATCGACCAATTAGAACGCAGCATTCAATAACCTGGTTTATTTTAAGCTGGTTTAACTTGCCAGTGTGAATGGGGTATTGGAAGCGATAACTCATTAAAAATGCGTTTAAACTGAGTCTGGAAAATGCGCTATCCCAATTCTAGCAAATTTTTACTCTAGTGTGAACCAAGCTTTAGATAACTTTAGAGATCAAAAGAGCTTTTCTTTCAGGAGAGCTAAAATGTGGAAGAAATTAGGAGGACCCGGAGCCAAAACAACTAATAGCTTTTTTTGTATAAACCACTTCAATTACATTACAAACAATGTACCCTACTCTACGCTAAAAGAAACTACTTTACAGTGAATACGATAGACGACTGCACTAAAGATGACGCAGCTGGAAAGTCTTACCATGCGCCCAATTGCATCTCGCAATGAAAGAGAAAGCTCACCCACCAATGAATCAGGGATTCGTTATTGGTGGTATCGGGATTAGGGTCGAGAGAACGCAAGGAATCTTGTAAAATTTTCCCTTCCTCATCTCTAGTGCAGTCGACAATTACAATCTAATAAAAACCTAAAAAAAAGAATATATTACACTATATATAATTAAGAATAACAACAAATTTACGACAAAGAACAAGACGAGACGATACCACAAAGGGTGTATACATGTACATCTCCTCTGAAGCCAAACGAGAAACGAAAAACAAATACAACACAAAATTGACAAGCCCATGACGAAAATCAGGAATGGAGGGGTACAGCTTTTCAATTGGTTCTACTGTATGATAACAAAGCAAAAGAGAACTTATTAAGTTAGCCGATTTGTGGCTTTTATGTATTCTATAGATGCTACGAGTATTTGTTTGTTCGAGAGATCGCTAAAATCTTCATTCCCATAGAGTAATAGAAACAGTAAGTCATCTTCACTAATATCATATAAATCAACTCCGTAGGAAACAGNTACCTAAGGCCTGTACCACAGGCTGTAGGAAACATTCATATTGGTCTTTGGAAAATGTTGTGGTCATAGATTGCGGTTTTTAGGAATGAATTAGCCGCGATGTTTTCACAGGGGCTTCCTGTTATTTAGTAGCCACTCGACAGTTGGCCCAGCAGACGCTAATAAACGGAAAAGCATCGCGGCTAATTTATTCTTAAAAACCGCAACCTATGACCACAACATTTCCGAAGACCAATCTGAATGTTTCCTACAGCCCGTGCCTGTACTATAATTATAGTCATCCAGGACAAGTTTTCATATACTTCTTTTTCAGTTATTTGGCTTGCAAGTTGCCAAAAAGGCAATTCAAAGACACGAGCAAAGAACAAATATTCTTTCAAAGGTTTGTTAAGTCAGTTTTCCACGTAAACAAATCCTTTGCGTCACATCGTAAATCGACCAATCAAATCAATCGAAACTCTTTGAGACGCAAAGGATCATGATAAAAAATCCCTGACGCCATCTTTAGAGCAATCGTCTATTGTGGATGTCGTAACAGCTTTTTTTAAAGCAGAGACGCTACTAGTTGTTTTGGCTTCAGATCCTAACAGACCTCTTAGCTGGTCTACAATGGGGTGATATTTGGTACATTTTCGATTGAATGGCGTTGCAGCTTCTATAACTGTTGTGCACATTCGAGAATTCTTCAAATTTCTACAAAATGTATAAAAAGATCGTTCGATCCAGACTCTTTCGTGGAATTGCTAAAAGTGTATATCTGTCGTGGAATAGCTAAAGGAAGATTTTCCAACGCATTTGGATGGAATCAAAAAGTTTCCATTCCATTTATACCTCATTCACACTGAAGCAGATAAACCAGCTTTGTCTAGCCCAGGTTAAATTTTAACCAATCAAATGCATTCGATTTGTTGGATCGACCAATTAGAACGCAGCATTCAATAACCTGGTTTTTTTCCAACGCGTAAGAAACAGAAATAATATAGACTCTGTCAAAAAGATAGCTTCTGTGGGTGGCGTATTCGTGACAGAGCAGCATGAAATGTGCTATATCTTCTACACCGTCATTGGACAAACACATTGGATCTTGAGTGTCTTGGAAATTGTGTCTAAACCTATGTTCCCTCAAGTTACTCAAACCAACTCTTAACTGTGATAAAAAAAGTAAACAATTAGGATGTGTATTCCAAAAATTAAAACTAATAGCTTCTCTGCTTTTAAAAATGTTGTTAGGACATCCACAATTATATTTTGATTCTATATTTGTTTTCTTTATTTATGAAATAACATTGTAAATAGATGTTTATTATCTTCTTTTTGTTTAGTTAACAGGGCAAGCTGTGAAGAAGTATTTATATAACTGATTCTTTTACCCTTTATACAGAATTAAAATGAAATGAAATTAATGAAACTGATAATTTATTTGCTTGATGAATTTCAGACAAGATTGCCAATGATAAATCCAGCAGTGCGCTTACATAGAGATGTACATCAAAAGAAATTGCCAATTCCGGTAAGTCACATGCGGTAAACTTTGATAACCGCAATTGGCTGTTTTAGCAACAGTAAAAAAGTGGGCAGAATTTATTGTTACACGAAAAGAAGAATGGAAAATCTATACAAAATTGAGGTGTAAAGTGAAGGACAATATACCAGCCATCTTATTGAATCGTGTGGTCAAAACAATGTCTGGACGTTTGGAAGCCTGCAGCTCTCAAACCATTTATCAGATTCATATAAACTGACATTTCTTGTGTAGCTAACATATCAACTTAGGTAACAAAATTCATTCAACATCATAATGATGATTATGCTCCAGCAACAACAACAATAGTTTGTCAAAATCGGTCGTATCGTTCTCATATTACAGGCAATTTTATAAAAATGCTTCATCTCAAAATTCTTCAAAACATGTTTAAAATCCTTGATAAAATCTGCTAGCAATTTTGCCCTACAGATTTCATAATCAAATTATCTCTGTCTATCTTGTCGCTGAAACGTTTACTAGATACATAAAGAGCCTGCTGCATGATCGTATCCACTTGGGACTGTCATTCAGCCTTTTTGTCTGTTTAATATTATCACGAGAAGTTTGTTCTCACTTTTTTCTTGACTCTATATCAAATTTGATCAAGGATTTTAGGCATATTTTGAAGGATTTTGAGATGAATCATTTTTATAAAAACGCTTGTAATTTGAGAAAAATACGACAGATTTTGAAAAACTACATTTTCTTATCTTAGTTGATGTGTTAGCTACACAAGAATATCAGTTTATAGGAATCTGATAAATGGTCAGAGCTGCGGCTTTCTAACGTCTATACATTTTTTTGAGTCACCCGTCACCCGGTAGTTGCAGAGGTTTAGCAAACAAACACTTTGATCCATTGAAATTATCAGTTCGAAGAATGAATTAGGTGTCTTGGAATTATTGCAAAAATTCAGATTATCAGACGGAAATCGATACAATTAAATAGAACCAAAGGTTTTCTTTCTCAGAACTTCTCTTTTCAAATCAAACAAATGGTTGAGAGATCATTTTCGAAGTCTTAAGCGTCGATTTGACGAATTTGCAACGAGAAACAAGCGACTCTAATATGAAGTTTAATTTTATTTCATTGAGTCGCTGATGATCATTTCTAAATATGCCCTGGAATTGCACAATTCTGCTTCGAATGAGCAAAATTAGAATGTCCTTTTTAAAAATCTCCAACTTCTTTGTTTTCAAAAGTAGTATTGCTTTCCTCACCGAAGTTTGTTAAGTGGTCCGTTTTTCCGTCTTTAAAAAGGGCTCTTTTTAAATGATTGCTCTAATGATTAGTAAAATGCATGGCTAGATAGCAAAATTGGCTCAACTTGTTAGATTTCCTACCCTGTTAAAAACACTTTGTTTTTCAAGTTATTTTATATCGATATAGCTTACTATATAAAAAAAATATATAAGCAGAATAATCTAAATTGATAACTAAAAGAATACATCTAAATATTTTCGGGGATGGCTCAATAGGTAGCGCGCTTGACTACCAACCTGAGGGTTGGTGGTTCGAGTCCCCGCCCTGTCGAACCTGCTATGTAGAGTGAGGAGAGTCGCCAACTCTCTGTAATTCCAGGCTAAAGGAATCGCGAGGTGTGGTCACATCGAGAGGAAGGACCAGGACACTGCTCGATAAGCTTAGCTTCTCAGTGTCCTAAAACTACCTTCGGATGCTAGGTAGCAATATAGAAAAAAAAAAAAAAAGAACAAAAAAATATTTTCTTCTATTTTCATAATCTACATGATTTTTTTAAAACCAGAGATGTGTTGACAGGCATTGCATTCGCAGTTTGGTCCATCCCACCGTTTTATCATTCGTTTTAAAAACATCGAAGTTGTCGTTTGATTTAATATTTCATTTGGCAGTGCATCCAGATTTGAGAAACATTCCTAACAATCTAAGGCTATTAGAACCAAAGGTGACTTGATTTGATCTATAGTGCTGTAAGTCATTTGAGTTTCGTGATGAATATTTAGAAGATTTCATTTTTGAAATTGTCCATGAAAGACGGGTTAACATGTTTCAATGTCTTAAAGACTTCTATACAGATAACTCTCAAACGGGAAACATGCATAGTACATCTTTCTGACTTCAAAGTAGATCGCTATACGAGCTAAGGTGATCGTTGCATAAAAATCTAATGGCAAATTCTTGAATCTTTTCAATATTTAGAATTTAGAATTGCCTAAGTATTCATTTTGATTGACTTTAGTCACTCATCTTTGTTAGCTCAAGACTCTACTGGGTGCTGAAAGCACGGACATTTTTTAAAAAGCCACCAACAGTTTATTCTGTTTCTGATCTTGAATGTTTTTGTGTGTGCATATTTGTTAACGTCAAAATTAATCTCAGAGATACTGCAAAGTCTAGATATGTCTTTGAATTTTTAGGATTTGACACAATCGAAGTAATTTTCAAGGCAATTAGCATGATGATTTTTCAGCGTTGCTATTGGTCCTCAAATAGGTAGGTAAATGAGGTCAAGAGGCCAGTAAAGAAGAATTTGAATAGCAGGAAAGGCTTTATGGTCTGCAGAAATAATTCTAATTTTAGAAAGAATTTTTACATTAGCATAATGCTTCATTCTCATTAGATTAAACGTCGAGAGATATACGTTGTATTGCTTTGTTTTGATCGAAAACACCTCAATGATTAACGTGAGTTAAAGAAGGGCACTATGGTCCTAATAGATGCCAAGCAGAAATGTTTCTTTTTGATCGAGAGATCACCGATGCTTTCATTGTATGCTATTTCTTTCTCGAGATTCAGAAATTTGGTCATTTTTTTTTTGCAAGAACTGCTTATCTAGATTTGGACTTGCTACAAGTCTCTCTCTCGCTCTTGTCAGCACAAGACCTATAATATACAATATGAGGAGGCAATCTGCTCTGCGTTCATTGTTGACGTCTTTTGCTGACAAGAAAGAGACTTGTAGTAAGTTCAATCTGGATTAACTGAATCTTTCTTAACTTACACCAATTACCATTATTGATCTTTGTTCATAGAAAACAACCAGCATTGCCAAGCTTCCACAAGTCTTTTCAATTCCAACTGATGTAACAAAGAGTCGTTCAAAAGACGAGAGAAGAAATTCACAGGTATGAAATATTTTTTGATGATCAAATTATTCATTAAATCCTTCATAGACAAGGATCGACTTATAAAAGCTGCATTTGCAGACTGATTTAAACACAGAAGAAATAAATTGATACATTGAAATTCACGGACGGCTTCAACTTACATTGGATGACGGAAAATGCGCCAAATAACAAGATGGACAAGTAACGCTTTAGCCATAAAGTTTGTGATACTCATTAAAGCATTGTCATGGGCAGCGCGGACACCGAGTTATTAGAAAGTATGATTGTACTCACCTAAATGTGCTTCTCCTTCATTTCTTAGGCCCTAAACTTTTGGATCGAACAATCCGCCAACAACAGCATTCCGCCTCCTACCCTACCTCAAACGAAAATTGGATTTAGAGTAAAATCATAATTTCTAAGAAACCAGTGTCCGTGTTGCCCATGCGTAGAGTTATGATTTTGAGATATTTCAAATGAAATCTAAAACATTCAAAAGAAAATGAATTTCCTAGAATTTGCTAGATTAAAAGCACAATTTCCTGCTTTGAGAACTAAATCTCTCAGAACTACCCTCTTTTCGTCTCTTGACCAAAGTCGGCAGGACAATGATAAGATGAGTAAACTCACTTTATGGTCAGAGACGTTTTTATCCATCTCCTTTTGTAAACACTTTAGAGTAGCTGAGATCTTAGGTGATGCAGTTTGTTATTTGGATGGGCAATCGTGGTCAAGAAACTCGAAATATATACGGTAAAGTATGATAACAGTAATTTTATAATTGTGATAGGAAGGAACCTCTGTAACTTCGACTTCATTGACAGTGCACCGGTACAGTTTTTGTTACGGTTCAAGAGCATTTACACTGCTCCAGAACCAAAATATTATATAGATAGCATGAAAAAAAGTGTTATGGAGGAACAGTGTAAACGGGAGGCTGATCCGTGAAACTTTAGTTACGGATCTAAAATTATACCGGTAAAGTATAAACGGGATATGAGGGGAGACTGAGAGATTGCTCAACGCATTTTATTACTTTGCAATACTCAGTTTGCCATCTAGAATATTCATAAAGCTGAATTCACACTTGAGGAGTTGTCCTTGACTCATTCTAGATAACAACGAAGCGCGGCAATGTGACAAAGTTGGATTAATTCATCTTTGCCGCGCACACCGCATCGCATCACAAAATCGCCTCAAGTATCAATTCAGCTTAAGACGTGGATAACATTGCCAAAACTGAAGATTGTTAAGAAGCAGATCAGATACTTATTTATAATTCTATGTTTTGCTTCCACCTATAGTTTATATGATGGGATGCGATTTTATGTATCTAGTAAGATGTTCTGCTTAGAGATTTTGTGTTGAGGTCGTTTTTCGCCTGTGGCATTGATATGAGATTGGGTCTTTGTGAAATAGTTTTCTTCGAGATCATGAGGAAATAGGCTTGCAGATGGCATTGCATTAATGTCACTACAATTTGAAACAAAAAATTGCTAGAATTACCAAAGGACAGAGCCCCTTTTTTAGCTTAAAGTGAATCAACGGAGCTAAGTGGAGGTCATCTATAGATAGGACAAATAAACTCCTACGCACGCATGGTATTGTTCCTCTGGCTAAAAAATATCCACGTACTTGTCCAAATCATCAATACAATAGGCTAATTATAGAATACCCAGGCCCCTTCGGCGCGTGGCTTTTATATCCGTTGATTCTCTTTAAAACTCAAATGCCTCTTAAAATTCAAATCCCGCTCTTCAAAATCTTTCGATTGATGCCTAATATTTGATAGGTTGTCTTCGTAATAGTGAGCGAGGAAAAGTAATAGGCCAAGTGCCTGGACTATTGAAACAGACGTTAGTTTCCTGAAAACTATTTTCGTATCAAAAAGAAACATATAGTTCAACAGTGCCACTGTCTCTGTACAATTACTTTGGTGAGGTCAAATTTCTCTTCGCTGGGAATTTTGGAATTAGATTAATCCTAAACCTTCTCTAACTGTTTCTACGAGAGGATTTCCATTGCAAATTTGCAAGTGAACTGTTTTTGAAACGCATATGTCTTAACGATAAGAATTGCAGGCCCCATTTTCGTGATTCTAAAAAGCTTTATTTCGTTATCTAGCCCAGTTATTTTATTTTTTATGCAAGGTGCACTTGAAAATGTAAATAGACGCTCTTAGCGTCGTTTCATGGATCGTGCGCTCGGCGTTTGTTTGACTTATGACCTGACTCGCTGTTTTCTCTCAAAACTTTATTGAATTGAATTTACTCATAGTCAATAGAAAAACGGTTTTCTGTTGACTATGATTTACCTATTCGCTCAAACTACAACTAATAACTTTTTTATTTATTAATTTTCTTTTTATTTTAAATTTTTAATGACGGTAGCCCTTCAGCAATACTGATTTTCAAGGGGCCCTCCACTACAAAACTTACACAATTTAAATACTATTAGAAAGCTAAATTAACCTAATTACAATTTTTCAATTCATAAGATACTAGCAAAAAACCCTATAATCTAAAGTCAATATTTACAGTAAAAGAAAGTCCAAATATACAAGCACCTATTATACAGTTAATCAGCACATTTTTGAAGATATTAATGGAGCATGCCAGCTTACACTCAGCTGAGAGGCCATTCCAAGACTTGGCACCTCTAGAAGAGAAACATTCCTGTACATTTGTGGAATTTTTCTTTGGTAGCCTTAGGTCCGTTGCTGTATTCCTAAGATTCCTTGAGGTCAGCTGCGATTTGAACCTTACTGTTCAAGAACTTGGACAAGCGGCTCAATTTTTTAGGGCAATGATAATTCTCGATGAAATGTATGGATAAAGGCTGTGAAAAATCTTGAGCTTATTCTCTAGTATTTCGCGAAACAGACTCAGAGCCATGTTAGCCATTAAAGTTTCATTCAAAATCAAATTTTCCAGCAAAAACAGCTTTGAATATAGCCCATTCAAGCATAGGTTCCAAATCTTTAAAGAGGTCGGTGTAAATTCTGTGATCTATTTCTTTGCATGGAATAGCTTGAAAGAAACTTTGGCTACTATGCTATAACTCTACCGTTGGACTTTTCCGAAATATTCAATATTTTCAGAATTAGAATGTTGTTCTTCTTGTTTAAGAATTCAAGAAACATTTTGTACAAAACTTAAAACCATCGTAATTTCTGAATTTTTGAGGAGGCATGAATAATTTTCAAGAAAACGATAGTTTTGAAGGTCTACAATATGATATCAAGCAAAATTCTTTCACTCGGATGGTCTACGATTTAGAAATTTGATGAAATCACATCCTCAGACGAAATTTCGAAAATATTCAAAATTTCTACAAAATCCAAACAAGCTGATGCGTTGACAAATGTTCAAGTTCACATCTTCTCCATTGTTACAACTCAAAACAACAACACTACTTCGAATTTTTCGTCTCGGAATCCACAAAATATTTCCTAGAAACTTATTCTTTTGATTTTAATAAACAGAGGGCATAATGACGAATTTTTTCCCGCCAAAGGTGTTTAAATTGAGGACTGTGTTGTAGAGAACGTTTCCCTTTTGTTACGAGGCTCTTAGTCCATAAAACATCTTTGCCGCCAGATTTTAGTCCACCATTTTCATACTTTGTACCTAGACTGATGATATGAGTCCAAGTTTTGCTCCATTGAATTGAATTGTTATTTATTGTTACAGTCATATTCCGCTAAAACTTGTTTGAAGCGGAATGGGTATTGTGGGGGTATGGTTAGGGGGAATGGAGCGAAAACAAGGACTCATGTATTAAGTCTACTTTGTACCCTCATAAGTGTAGTTCTTTTCGTAGAAAGATGCAAGAATCTTGCTTTGAAGTTTCGTTGGAATAACCTAAAAAGGACTGGAAGTTACGACCAAACTATACAAGTTTTCAGATTTTGAATCTTAAATCATGAAAATTGCATCATATTGTTCTTTAAAGAAGCTCAAAGACCCCTAGGCGACCATGATCCTTTGTTGCACCAAAGTCGACTTTTGTATGATACAAAAGTCGCTTCCAACCTCGTTTCTAGGTCCCAAACGGTCTTCTCTCAATCTCAACCGTCGACCGATTCGTCAGTATGGACACAGGAGTAGTGACCATTAGAGCAAGGTTGAGTCGCTTCTATGGCCTAGGTTCTGTTTGTTTTGCTTTTCATTGAGCGCTCAAAGGATTATGGTTAGCAATGGGTCTTTAAATCAGCCACGTAAACGCCGATTGAGTCACCTTGTTGTTAGTTATAAGTGGTTACAAATGAAGTTGTGCGTAGGAGCGATAAGAATAATTGCTATAGTCGACGAGAGTGCTTTTTGATAAGTTCACAGAAATCAGCTCTGTTGTTATTAAAATTGCGGATTTTCGTAAACAAGCTTATTTAGTCAAAGTATTGATAAAACGTCTGTTTTTAGTTGGTTATCTTAAAATTGTGGTTTTGTGTTAAAACATGTTTCTTTTAAAATGTACATTTATTTGCTTTTGTCGAATGAATAGATTAGCTTGGATTTCAAAGGAAATGTTTAATTTGTCTTCATGTTTAGATCGGCAAATCAGATATTCTGTTTTTTCTCGAAACCACCGCTACTGCGATTGTAAGAGATGTCTGTTAGCTTATGGAGTAGATAGAAGGGGGTTTGTGCTGAGAGTGAATCACTGCGAAACAGCGTACATAATTGATAATTAGCTACTACTACTACTATTGTTCAGAAAATTCGGCTTCGCGAACAGCTGTGGCGGCATACACAATGTTCCTCCTCTTCTTCCTGTCCTGTACTGCTGTAATGCCTTTGTTTAATAGCTTTTGTTTAATTGTATTTGTCATTCTGGTTTCTGCCGTCCTCGTGATCTTTTTCCAAATACCATCCCTGTCTATAGGTCATTTTTTATGTATCTGTGTCTCATAATATGTCCCATGAATTGGACAATGCCTTTCGTACCCCAATCTCATCAAGTACACTTTTGTTTGATCACTTTTCCGTGAAGCTGATTCTTAAAATTTTTCTATATGCCCACTTCATAATTATGTTATTTCATTTGCTGTGTGATTTTTACCACAGTTTTTTTACTTGGTTGAAGTTGTAGACGAAGTATTTGAGTTGCAGAGGACGCTGCGTAAAAGGCAATATAATGCCATGCTATGCAATGCAGTACAATTATTACTGTTTCTGTATTATAAATCACATATTTATTGCATAAATACAGTATGATATTGTTGCTAGCAAGATTGTTAGCAAGACGATAATGCTAAAGTTGGCGCCGAAGAACTTCCTTCCAAAATGCGTTACGTTCCAATTAAGAATCCCTAACGATTCGTAGTGATTCGATTAAAGAACGTGATATGCATCTTGGTACCAAGTTCCTCACTGTTATCGTCTATTTAACAAACATCTTTCAACGTTTCTTCCTTTTTGCGAAGACACACATGCGTCTCAGCTTCCTATTTAAGTAGAATCGAGATCTGCAAATCTTTGTTCGTCGGTGCATGCGCAGTGCAGCTATTAAGTGTATTACCACGCATTATGAGTAAGCTCTGCTGTATGAGGTTATCAGGTTAAATGTGCATAGCTTCTAAGTCTCCCAATGCACAAGTGGGGAATTAAAACTTGCAATGCAAATGAAACTTTTATTAATATTTCCTTCACTTAACTATCCATCTTCCTAAACAAAAGACACCTATTGGCCTCATCTCGACTCATGTTTTATCTCCAGGAAAAAGCGAAATTTCTTGTCAGGAAAATCGTTTTTTTGCCTTGATGTCCATGGTTTCTAAACTTTCAGCACGAGGGTCTTTGAAGCTGGGGACATAAATTCTGAATAGCCATTCAAGAATCATTCACAGGAAGCATTTCTTGCCTGTCGGCAAATCCTGCTTTGAGAGCAAATGAATCTGCAAGACGCAAATGAATAATGTAAGGAAAATTCAAAATACACAGTGAGTGTTTTAGTTTTTTTTCAGCCTTGTTAACAACACGACGTAGATTTCAGCAAAAAGGGAAAAGAGTACATATTTTTCAACTTTCTTCACTCAGTGAGAGAGGTCATCCAAATACTACATTGTAGAACGTCTTTCAAAAAAGACTTCTGGCGTTCAGTTTAAACTACAATCTTGGACATAATAGGTTGAGAAAATCCACGTCCCCTTTCCTCTAATGTTGATTACTTTGGGCTGGATGTTAGTGCCTTGCTTCAAATATAAGCCAACATTCAACAGGGAAGGGGCGCTGATAAAGGGGCAACATTTCTACATACTGTCATACGTAGTCTGCATTCCATGATATCATTAACTTTCTCAACAATTTTTTTCCTTTGCTACGACCATTATTTCTTCTTGGAATAGAAGTCAAATTTCGCTGCAGTCTCATTCTACGCCTTTTACTTCCTCGGAAATTCGTTTCTTCGAATTAATTGTGAAAAAAGGCCTAGCAAAAAATTGAGAAACTGCAACACTTTGTTTGAGAAGCACTCAGAAACTTATATATGTAATGCTTGTTCTGAAATAATTTCTTTAAATTTTGAAGAAGACAAGAGATATTAATCTTTCTATGAAAACAACGCTCCTTTCCTTGGCTATTGAAAGGTATTTTTGTTATATTTTTTTTGGACAAAATAATAGACCTTATAGCTATTCTACAAAACGTCTGGGTATAGCGATATCTTCATACATTTGTTAGATATTTGACGCATTTTCGAATGCGCACATGCGCACAACAATGATAGAAGCTCTAACGCTGACAAATTGAACCTTTCGAGTGTAAATTTATAAAAAAATCGCTCGATCCAGACTCTTTTCTAGAATAGCGAAAACGACTTACTTGTTAACCATGCAAGAACTGTTCTCTTTGTGTGTTAACATTACTGGTGGCATGTTTGGCGAACCATTTTATAGTTAGATGTATTTAAACGGTCTTGTTTGTTGATAAATTGTTTCCTAGTTTCTAACAGTGTACCTTCCTCAGATGCATTTGCTCATTGTGTTCTAAATGCATGCATTTAGAAATCTGTAGTTCAGTGCAGTGCCTTGTTGTTATGCGATTGAGACGTTGGTTATTTGTTTGGCTATTTTGCAGGGTCTTCTTCCTGCCGAAAGAGTAGCAGATTTCTAGAGAGTTATTCCTTCCATGGATGGAAATTTGTAATCTACAGTATTTTTCTTGAACAATAATAGCCCAATGCCTTATGTTTTGAAATTCAAGTAGGAAATAGAAACCAACAACGGTTGTACGAGGACTGTTTTTTTTTGACAGTTTCTCAAGGACTTGATCTCGGATTTTTGCATATTCTCAGTTTCTTTTTTTAAATTGGGAGATTTGTCGAAACAACCTTTTTTCAACTCGTTTCGCGAATTGCGTTCTGTTTTGCCATGCCAGAGATTTATATGAGATAGGAAGGATTTCGGCAAGATTTCAGGGATTTCTGGAGAAAACAAAAGGCTATCGATCGAATCGTACGAGATTTTTTAGGGGTGCTCTACGGCCCCAATTGGACATTTGCCTTGTTTTAATGCATAACAATGCACACTCATTGCCTTCTGTTTCGAAATTCAAGTAGCAAATAGAAACGATCAGTTGTGGTAAGATAGTGTTTTGTTTGACAGCATACGGTTCAAATCTTTACAATTTTTAAAAAGGTGGGTGTAAAATTCTTCTACATTTTTCTTTGAATTAAATGGCTTGAAAGGAACTTCGGGTACTTTGCTGTAAATCTGCCGTGGAAAAGTTTTGATATCTTGATTGTTTTCAAAATGGCAGCATTTATCATATTTGAGGCTATGACGTCATCAAATTTCTAAATCCTAAACCATAAGAGCGACAGATTTCTGCTTGCCACCATATTGTAGACATAAAAAATTTACAGCAAAGTACCCGAAGTTTCTTTCAAGCCATTTTATTCAAAGAAAAATATAGAGGAATTTTACACCCACATTTTTAAAGATTTTAAAGATTTGAGCCCTATGCTGTGTTTGACGGTTTATCGAGGACATTTTCTTGGATTGTCTGCATATTTTTCGATTTCTGCATGGTTTTTGGCGGATTTGTTGGAATGAATCTTGTTCAACTATGCTTTCTTGTTGCCTTCTATTTTGCCATTCCAGAAATTTACATGAAAACAGCAGGATATCTTCAAGATTTCGGGGATTTCTGGGGAACCGAAAGGATATCGATCGAATTGTACGAATCTTCTACGAAGTGGTATACGCCCCGAGATACTAATTTTCCTTCTTTTAATGTATAACAATGTGCACTCCTTGCCTTGTGTTTCGAAATTCTAGTAGCAATTAAAAACGAACGGTTGTGGGAAGATCGTGTTGTGTTTGACAGCTTTTCAAGGACACTATCTCGGATTTGCTGCATATTTTCAATTTCTTTTTGGATTTTTGCGGATTTGTTGAAATAACAGTTTGAGAGTACAGGTGTTCTTTTGTTCGTTGGCAGGTTGTGATGGCTTTCGTGTTGTTAGGGTGACAAAAAGTCGAAGTTGTTTGACAAAAGAATTGTCTTGCAAGATGCAATAAAAGTGTAATTTTCAAACAATAACCTAATTTGCCATGTTAAGAGACGGTGGTTTACACAGAAGGCTTCAAATTGTGTTTTAGTGCTAGCATATTAAGTTCGATTTGTATATTTCTAAACTTTTCATTACTACACTAATCCTTTTTACAAGAAACATTAGCATAAACGTCATTTTGGGCAAGAAACTAGAGACTAGTCCACTAGGAACTAATTCTTCGTTAGCATAAAAATTAAGAACATCTAGTACTATGCTTGATCAGGAGCGTAGGCATCACATTTTTAGAAAGTTAAAACTGATTGGTTGTTGCACTTTTCTTTTGACAGAATCACTCGAAAGAAACTGGAGGTCCTTTGCTTTAATTCTACCGCAAGAATTTTTGATATCTTTATTTTCTTCAGACTTAGATCACTGTTTGCATTTCAACAACTAGTATTTTAGGATGTGACGTCATAAAAATTGCTAAAACTTAAACCAGAAAGGCAACGAACATGTGCTTCATACAGACCTTCAAAAACGTGGTCCCTCCACACCCCTACCAAATTTTCTGTATTTATTCTTTAGAAATTATGATGGTGTTTATGTCTTTAAAACATGGTAGTCTTTTATAAAAAGAAAAGATGCTGTAATTTTGAAGATGATAATGATATCATAATTCTAACGGTGAAGGTGAAGGTGAAGTTGCGTTTTTTAGCATCAAGCGCTGGGATCGCAGAAGTAGGGAAGACCTAATCGAGTCCACGACCCCTTGTCTTGACGCTCAAATGGTGGGGCTCTACCTGGGATCGAACCCTGTCCGCCTGACTGTTCTGGCTACAAAGTCAGAGAATTACACCACTGCGCCACAACACCTTCAACGGTAGAATTACACTAAAAATTTGTATACACTAATCCAATTACATTACAAAGATTTACCCTACTTTATGCTAAAATAAACTACTCTACACTAAATTACTTGAGGCCCCTTTCAAACCATTCATTTGAAAGAAAAGTGTAATAACAATTTAGGAAGGAGTGGATCCAAATGGGTCAGTTTATATTTTTGCTTCTAAAATTGAGGCAAAGTGTCCTTAGTTGTAAACTTGCAAATTTTACAATGAATAAAATTGTATTCGTTTATGAAGGAAATTGATTTTCTTCAACTCAACGAAAATAACAGTAAAATTCATGGATTTTTCAATGACCCATCCCCCCCCCCTCACTCTGATCCCTTTCGTCTCACTTTACCCTACCCAATCATATTTTGAAGATTTGATATGCCTATGTCGTGTGCAGCTTTCAAACAGTTAAATCCTAACATATTTATGGTGTTACTGCCCTTGCACTGTCATTCTTCAGATCAAAATGCTACATCTTTTTTAAAGAAGCTCATTTGAAAGAAACTTGTGAAGAATCTCTTTATTAGAAAAAATACTCGAATACATTTCAGCTGGGGATTAAGAGTGAGTGATGTCGGTTCTTAATTTTGAAGCGTATGAAATTTATTTGCACTTTTTTGTGTGTTATAATTTGATCGATGTTTTGACAATAATTTTCGCCAATTTCAATTTCAAAATCAAAACTTCTTTTTAAACTCTAATTATCTTCGATTTCTATCGATTTAAAAATCCGGAAAAAGTTATCGATTAATTTTCAGCCAAAAGCCAATTCTTCAAAATCCGTTGATTACGAAAGGTGAGTTTTAAAGCCTATTAGAAGTCCAACGGTAGAATTATAACAAAGTAGCTAAACTTTCTTTCAAGTTATTCAATGCAAACAAATTGGTCATATAATTTTACACCAACCTTTTTACAGCAATTTAAAGATTTGCAACCAATGCTGTACTGGATATGTAGAGAGACTAAAAGTGCGTTTTAAAATTTCCGCCGATTTTGTCGTTTTATAAACCGTAGTCTCTCATTTTTTGGTTTCAAAATTTATCATGTAGTTCCAGGATTGCTACAGATTTGTTATTTGGCTTTCAACAGGTCTAAAAATCTCCGCATATTTCTCGCGGAACTCTTCAGCTCTAGCATTATAACTTAACGATAGTATCGTTTTATAAACCGTAGTCTCTCATTTTTTGGTACAAAATTTATCATGTAGTTCCAGGATTGCTACAGATTTGTTATTTGGCTTTCAACAGGTCTAAAAATCTCCGCATATTTCTCGCGGAACTCTTCAGCTCTAGAATTATAACTTAACGATAGTATCGTTTTATAAACCGTAGTCTCTCATTTTTTGGTACAACATTTATCATGTAGTTCCAGGATTGCTACAGATTTGTAAGATTTTTTATTTGGCTTTCAAAAAGATGTTTGGCAAGGAAAGAGTTATATTACGCTCAAATAATACAATAGATACTCAAGGATAACGAAAGAACGACTTTTTTGTTATAACAAGCATAGATTTTAAGCTTTTAAAATTTCTCATTTCTTCTCAAACGTTGTACTAAATGTTCTCAAACTTGTTGCCATCTCGGAACTATTTTCTCATGAACCAATTTCTCATAAAAACATGCAAAGTGGAATCCCTCTTGGGAATAATTCAGTATTAATAGTATACTGTACTATTCTAGAGCGTGTCTGGATTCTAATTGGAAATAAAGTAACAATAATATTTCTAAGCGGTTTCTAAACAATAGAGATTTACACGCGTTTTGTATAAGAAACTAAGAAATAGACCCAGTACTGAAAGTTTCTCAAAATTATTAGATTTTGAGTAGGAAGTTTCTTAGAAGGTTCCTTAAATTTACGATGTATTCATTAATGGGGATCTTCTAGGTTTTGCAAACCATGCCTCTGTTTATGCTTACTAAAGTAGCACCTAATAATAAAGTACAAAAAACAAGCGGAAGTATGATTCATGCAAAATAGGTCTTCAGACGAAGTCATAAGTCTCTTAATATAAGTAATATTTGTCCAGTTTTTTAGTTTCTTGGTTTTTTGATAATCTGAGAGTTGAGTTTCTTATAAAGACCTTCTTATGAAATTACGGGTACATTTGTAGCGGTGAAGGAAAGATTACGAAGATTGGGTCATTTTTAGCTCAGCGTATTAGTTAAATTTTGCTTTTAAACTCAGTCTTTTATCTTCTCAATGCTATCATTAACTCCATGTGCCAGTTGAATCCAGGATTTATTTGTTAATGTATAGCATTTAATGTAAGTAGACTAATCTAAATATTATTCCCCCCGTCGTTTGCTTATTGAACAGACAGCATTCTTCAAACAATACCATTACATTAGCACCTGTTTTCGTACACATTGTGAGTCTGAAACCAAGACTACATTTGCTGTCATCAATATTTTTTAGTAATTAATTGTTCACTTGCTTTTGCAAGAATTACAAATACTACATAAGTACTCATGAGGACGAAAAATATATAGGTAGTTAGATATTTCTAGTTTGTGAAATATTTTTAATAGTCAAGTATGAAAAGATCGAAGCATGGCGGAGATAAATCAGGAGGTCAGCTTAGAGCAAGAAGTCGAAGGTGGTTATTGGCAAGACGATTATTGAGGTGGTCATCGTCGTTGTCCGCAGATCAGGTTTTTATCGTTCGTTCGTTCAGTCAATCATTTGATCACATTTTCTTGATGAGTTTCTTGATTTTATAATACCCAGAAAGCAAGCTTGATTTATTTGCTTTCCAGAAATACTTTCCAGATACATAGTTACATCTCGAAACAAGTATAAAGAGAATTTGGAATACAACTCGGAATTTTGAATCCATTGAATTGATCAAGGTTTTATTGTTCAATAAGTCAATAACTTAGATCTATTGACTTTTGAGTTTCTTTATTTTCTAATTTTCTAAATATGAGCTTAACTTGTTTGTTGTCAAAATGCTTCTAGTTACATTAGTTAGATCTCGAAACAAGTGTAAAGAGAATTTGGAATACAACTCTGAATTTTGTATCCATTGAATTGATCAAGGTTTTATTGTTCAATAAGTCAATAACTTAGATCTATTGACTTTTGAGTTTCTTGATTTTTTAAATTTCTAAATATGAGCTTAACTTGTTTGTTGTCAAAATGCTTCTAGTTACATTAGTTAGATCTCGAAACAAGTGTAAAGAGAATTTGGAATACAACTCTGAATTTTGTATCCATTGAATTGATCAAGGTTTTATTGTTCAATAAGTCAATCACTTAGATTTCATTTTCATTTCATGTTATAATATTTATCCAGGTTTATAATTTATCAGTAAATATTATACTGTTTTACATGCTGACCTGCTAAAATCTAACCTAATTACAATATTCTTAAATACCCATAAATTAATCAATAACTAAAAGAAACGTGAAAAGAAAATTTAAATCAAAGGCTTTTCTTGAAAGTTTCGAGGGAGGCTGACAGTTTGGATTTTCTATTTAGCTCATTCCAGAGTATACCACCACGATACGAGAACGATTTATGTCCAATTGTTGTTTTTAGAAGGGACATTTTAACATTTGTCTCTGTAGATCGTAAAGTTCTATTCGTATCTTCAGAAAGTTTTTCAAACAGGTCTATTTTATATTCTGGGGCCAAATTGTTTAAGGATTTATAGACCATCACCGCAGTCTCTTTTCTTATAAGGTCTTTAACCGATTGCCAGCCTAGACTCTGGAGTAAATGAGAAGACGAAGCATCGTATCTGATATTAGTCGCGATCCTCGCAGCCCTGTTTACTAATCAGTTTCTTGATCTTTTAGTGCTCTATATGTAAGCAGAATTTATTTGTGGTGAAAGTGCTTCTAGTTACATAGTTAGATCTCAAAACAAGTATAAGCAGAATTCGGAATCCACTAATCAAATTTGTCTCGTTCAATCAGTCAATCATTTAGGTCCATTTACTTATAAATTTCTTGATTTTTTAATGCTCAAAATGTAAGCTAAATTTATTTGTCATCAAAAATGCTTTCTAGGTACATACGGTAGTTAGATCTCAAAACAAGCAGCAAAACAAATTACTCTGAGAACTCTTAACTACAGTTTCTTACAAGTGTTTCTTATTAAATATGTATCTACAGAGTGAGGCAGAAAAAACGTTTGGGTTTTCTGTGAACCTGTAGATCTGTCATTAATAGACAAATTACTTCACATTCATGTTCGCTGTTAACATGCTAACATTTAAACGTATAGATCTGAAAATTCATTTGCTGAAATCGGTCATTTCGTACTCCAGCCTACTTTTCGTACTTTTTACTCCAGTATGACATTTTGTCAAAATATCGGATCTTAGAATTCTTCAAAACGGGCCTTAAACCGTTGTTCAAATTAAGCAATCAAGAATCGAATTGATAGTACTGTTCTAGAGTTGCAAAAAGACCTTGACCTTCCTCCAAACCTGGAATCCAAAATCCTCATTTTAACTTTTTGTCAAAATAACGAAAAAGAGCTTGTATATCAAGAAAGGTAATGACTGATCTTGCCATGATATACCAAGACCCTTAAGTGGCTTGAAAACTATGGCCCAAAATTTGGAAAGAGAAATTCAATAAGTCGTTGAATCGCACTCCCACTAAAAAATTNCGACATTTTGTCAAAATATCGGATCTTAGAATTCTTCAAAACGGGCCTTAAACCGTTGTTCAAATTAAGCAATCAAAAATCGAATTGATAGTACTGTTCCAGAGTTGCAAAAAGACCTTGACCTTCCTCCAAACCTGGAATCCAAAATCCTCATTTTAACTTTTGTCAAAATAACGAAAAAAGAGCTTGTATATCAAGAAAGGTAATGACTGATCTTGCCATGATATACCAAGACCCTTAAGTGGCTTGAAAACTATGGCCCAAAATTTGGAAAGAGAGATTCAATAAGTCGTTGAATCGCACTCCCACTAAAAAATTAACCAAACTATTTTTAGATGATATTTTTCAATAATATCAGTGGATTGTAAAGCGGCGTGGCCAAGGTAAATTAACTGGGGGTATTGGAATTATGGGTCTGGGGGCAAAGCCGCCAGGAATGTTTTTGAGGACAAGCCCTTTACTTTGGCTTAGGATTCTAATTCTTTTTACATAACCTTCCTCAATTTTTTGCTTAAAACTTCCTCCAAACCAGGTTTGTAGGTTTGTGGGGTTTTTTCATCTCTGTACTGTTCCACTGATCAGGTTTCTATCATTCAATAATCAATCATTTAGTCAGTTGTGTAATTATTTCCGTTGAGGCCAGGGCTAAAAAACGAAGTAGAATGGTAGCGGTGCTGCCAGGAAGGTAGCTGAAATGGTCAAATTTTCCATGAAGAAAACGGATAAAGGCAAAAAAGGCAAGGGAATAGAAAAAAGAGAGGGAAAATCTAAAAACATAGCTTGCCTTTTTAGCTAAGTGCTGATGCAAACATTTTATTGATAGCGTTTGGCTTAAGGAGCAAGTTGCGATCTGGCTCGTGAAGTTTTTATCAGGTCACCTCACCCGGTATATCAATTTGAAGGAACCTTGTGAATAGTTACAAGGCTCAAAACGAGGTGCGAACCATTTTCTGATTCTTCTGAAATTTTCATTGAATCTATCAATCATTTAGACTCATTGTCTATAAAAATAAGTCTGAGTTGAATCAAAACGTTTGGCGTTGGAAAAATCCCCAACATTTGAAAATTCAACTTCAGTTAAATTTTTTCTTTTTGATGTGTTACATCAAAGATCAAATTAATCTTGGCGATTTTGATCATCCTAGCCTTTGCTTTAAATTTGCAAAATTCTGGAGCATAGTGAGCNTTTGTCAAAATATCGGATCTTAGAATTCTTCAAAACGGGCCTTAAACCGTTGTTCAAATTAAGCAATCAAGAATCGAATTGATAGTACTGTTCTAGAGTTGCAAAAAGACCTTGACCTTCCTCCAAACCTGGAATCCAAAATCCTCATTTTAACTTTTTGTCAAAATAACGAAAAAGAGCTTGTATATCAAGAAAGGTAATGACTGATCTTGCCATGATATACCAAGACCCTTAAGTGGCTTGAAAACTATGGCCCAAAATTTGGAAAGAGAAATTCAATAAGTCGTTGAATCGCACTCCCACTAAAAAATTAACCAAACTATTTTTAGATGATATTTTTCAATAATATCAGTGGATTGTAAAGCGGCGTGGCCAGGGTAAATTAACTGGGGGTATTGAAATTATGGGTCTGGGGGCAAAGCCGCCAGGGAAGTTTTTGAGGACAAGCCCTTTACTTTGGCTTAGAATTCTAATTCTTTTTACATAACCTTCCTCAATTTTTTGCTTAAAACTTCCTCCAAACCAGGTTTGTAGGTTTGTGGGGCTTTTGCATCTCTGTACTGTTCCACTGATCAGGTTTCTATCATTCAATAATCAATCATTTAGTCAGTTGTGTAATTATTTCCGTTGAGGCCAGGGCTAAAAAAAGAAGTAGAATGGTAGCGGCGCTGCCAGGAAGGTAGCTGAAATGGTCAAATTTTCCATGAAGAAAACGGATAAAGGCAAAAAAGGCAAGGGAATAGAAAAAAGAGAGGGGAAATCTAAAAACATAGCTTGCCTTTTTAGCTAAGTGCTGATGCAAACATTTTGTTGATAGCGTTTGGCTTAAGGAGCAAGTTGCGATCTAGCTCGTGAAGTTTAAGCTCGTGAAGTTTTTATCAGGTCACCTCACCCGGTATATCAATTTGAAGGAACCTTGTGAATAGTTACAAGGCTCAAAACGAGGTGCGAACCATTTTCTGATTCTTCTGAAATTTTCATTGAATCTATCAATCATTTAGACTCATTGTCTATAAACATAAGTCTGAGTTGAATCAAAACGTTTGGCGTTGGAAAAATCCCCAACATTTGAAAATCCAACTTCAGTTAAATTTTTTTCTTTTTGATGTGTTACATCAAAGATCAAATTAATCTTGGCGATTTTGATCATCCTAGCCCTTGCTTTAAATTTGAAAAATTCTGGAGCATAGTGAGCTACAGATTTCAAAGCATGCTACGAAAATGCACAGAATATTTAGCAAGATTTTGTTTTCGTTGACGTGCAGTCCTTTACACGGTTGATTACGCCAAATTAAACCACAGGGAAACAGGAAATACTTGTTGCTAAAATAAAGTTTGTAAACAAATTTGTCTTTCTTTGTCTCCTGTGGGCTTAGTCATTTTTGTACCTTAGTGCCCTGTGCTCCATGAACGCACAGGTGACAAAGAAAGACAAATTTTTTTTACAAATTTTATTTTTAGCAACAATTATTTCCTGTTTTCCCTGTGACTAAACTCTTGATTGGGCAAGATTTACAATTTGTTAGAAAACTTATGATCCAAAAAACATGTGATTTCGCAGTCATTTGCTGGAAGTAGAATAGATGCTATTATTGCTTACAATAATTTGATCTTTGATATCAGTGAACAAAAAGAAATGTTTGCAAAACCAAATTTTCTAAGAAATATCATCAAGCCGTATTCGGACTTTGGAAGTTGTTGGAAGGTAAATATATCCCCTAACTAAAACTTCTCTTGCCACGAAGTAAAGGATGTCAAATTAGTTGTGGCACACCCACCATATTTTTGATGTGATCTTGTCTTCTTTAGATCTAATTCCACTTTGAAATAAGATGGTCTTCTTAAACAAAAATTATTTTATTGATCAAAGTACATTTATAAAACAAGGCTGTGATGAATGAGCAGCTTTCCAGCCTCTTTGTTTTGAGGTGGTAGTCATCCAACATTGCTCATTGTTTTTTTTTTTCGTTTTTCCACCGGCCAACTGGAAATCCACCATTTATGATAAGGTTATTTGTTTTTGTTGTCCATGATCTTAAATGTAAACAATACATAACTGTATCTGTGTATGTTGGTATCATGGCTACGAATGGCGTTTTGAAGAAGTTCTTCTGTTCTTAAATGCTAGTGGGCGGCAAGAATTTGTGTGTACGATAGACAGCCATGTCGTATTTTCTTGTGGGGTAGAGGGTAGATTGATATTTAACCTATATAATTTAAACAGTAAGCTAGCGTCAAGTGGGGTGAATTTGATCAATTTTGGATGTTTTTTCACATTATTCCGATTAGAAATGAAGAAAATGTAATACAACTTTTTCATATGAGTATTGTGCATCAGAAGTATGAGATATTAAAAGGAAATCATGTTTTGTTGCTATTTTCCATTTCTTTTGCATACATGAACATGTGATCAAAGTCACCCCGCAGATGGGGTGAAGTTGATCAGTAAGTGAAAACTCAATAATGATTTTTGGGTCCAAAGGACATGAGCACTCTAGCAGCCTTCTTTCAAAATCCAAATTATTTTTAGCTATAAATACAAGGAAGTCTGAATAAACTTCACTGATATTTCGCACCCTTTTTAAAAACGGAACACAAGTATGAATCTGTCGTTCGAAGGTTACCTTTAATTGCTGGTGTTCAAATTACGAACCATATGAACCTTTATCATACCAGTTTGGACCTCCTTTGGTCAATGCCCCCCCCCCAAGTAGCGGCTGGTTTGTTATAAAAAATATTAAAGTTATAGTAGACTGAGTAATCAAGATCATCCAGTTTGACGNCTTACAATAATTTGATCTTTGATATCAGTGAACAAAAAGAAATGTTTGCAAAACCAAATTTTCTAAGAAATATCATCAAGCCGTATTCGGACTTTGGAAGTTGTTGGAAGGTAAATATATCCCCTAACTAAAACTTCTCTTGCCACGAAGTAAAGGATGTCAAATTAGTTGTGGCACACCCACCATATTTTTGATGTGATCTTGTCTTCTTTAGATCTAATTCCACTTTGAAATAAGATGGTCTTCTTAAACAAAAATTATTTTATTGATCAAAGTACATTTATAAAACAAGGCTGTGATGAATGAGCAGCTTTCCAGCCTCTTTGTTTTGAGGTGGTAGTCATCCAACATTGCTCATTGTTTTTTTTTTTCGTTTTTCCACCGGCCAACTGGAAATCCACCATTTATGATAAGGTTATTTGTTTTTGTTGTCCATGATCTTAAATGTAAACAATACATAACTGTATCTGTGTATGTTGGTATCATGGCTACGAATGGCGTTTTGAAGAAGTTCTTCTGTTCTTAAATGCTAGTGGGCGGCAAGAATTTGTGTGTACGATAGACAGCCATGTCGTATTTTCTTGTGGGGTAGAGGGTAGATTGATATTTAACCTATATAATTTAAACAGTAAGCTAGCGTCAAGTGGGGTGAATTTGATCAATTTTGGATGTTTTTTCACATTATTCCGATTAGAAATGAAGAAAATGTAATACAACTTTTTCATATGAGTATTGTGCATCAGAAGTATGAGATATTAAAAGGAAATGATGTTTTGTTGCTATTTTCCATTTCTTTTGCATACATGAACATGTGATCAAAGTCACCCCGCAGATGGGGTGAAGTTGATCAGTAAGTGAAAACTCAATAATGATTTTTGGGTCCAAAGGACATGAACACTCTAGCAGCCTTCTTTTAAAATCCAAATTATTTTTAGCTATAAATACAAGGAAGTCTGAATAAACTCCACTGACATTTCGCACCCTTTTTAAAAACGGAACACAAGTATGAATCTGTCGTTCGAAGGTTACCTTTAATTGCTGGTGTTCAAATAACCAACCATATGAACCTTTATCATACCAGTTTGGACCTCCTTTGGTCAATGCCCCCCCCCCCAAGTAGCGGCTGGTTTGTTATAAAAAATATTAAAGTTATAGTAGACTGAGTAATCAAGATCATCCAGTTTGACGATACGGTTTTTGTTATATTCATATAGAATATTCATATAAAATATTACAATACATGTTACATTCTACTATACTTTCTAATTACCATACCACACTACATGGTACGATTTATCGATATTGTACAGACCAAGCCAGGCCCAGAAAAAATATCTGCTGCTTAGATTCAATTTTGTAACAAAGATACAGTCAGTTTAGATAGTGTAAGTGCATTGGTCTAGATTCCACGCACTGAAGAACGGACTTTCAGGTTGTGCAGTCCAAGAGAAATAATTCATAATCTCTCTAGGAAAGCAAATTCACTTAAAAATTTGTGATTTCTTTTTGAAGCTATTGCTCTAAAATGACAGCTTAAAGACGCATTGCATGGCAACAAACTTAATTATAAACAAACCCTTTGTTTGAAGATTGGAGCGTGCAGCGTCTGTTCTCTTACGAAATGGACAGGACCGCTACAGTGTCTGAATCAGAAATGCTGCGGAGGCGCTGTGAGCAGACGCGCCATTTTTTTGCTGTGCAATGGATCTTTAAAGTCTGGTTTCCATTTCGGATTTTATCGGGATTAATGACCAGTAGAAACAATTATTTGCTGTTTATCGCTATGAGAAATTGTCACTGTTATGTTATTAATGATAATCACCCAAAGAAACCAAACTGAATGGCGAGACTGTTTCAGATGCTGACATCGTTTTATAAACTCGAAAAGAGTACTGTCACAAGGTTTATTTGCTCCTAAAACAATGGTATCCTATTTTTGTACAAGCAGGCGCCATTTTATACCTCAGAAGAAATGGCGACTCAGAGTGAATTATAGAGTAGAGCAAGCTTACTTCACATGTCTAGGTGCGGTAAAAACAAATAGGTTGCTATGTCAATTATAACGTCCAAAGACTTGGTTAAAGGTTTAATGACCTTCCTAGGCGTTTACCTGGTTGCATTGCAATCCTTTGGCACCTTCGTCGACATCTTCGCATGGGCACAGTATTTGTGCATTTCATTTTCATTTAACATTCTTTAAAGTTGGTTATTTACAGATATAGTTATAAGCATATCATACACAATAACTAATTCAAACCAACTACAAACTAAAACTAATTACATACTATAAAGTATAATATAATGTACTATTAACAACATGATTTACAGCTGCAGCTCGCACCCTCCCATGCAGCGGGAATTCTGGACGAGGAGCAGTTGCTGCAGCAATTGCGGTCGTTGTTGTTCTCTCGGCCGGGGTTCCTGTTGTTCAGCATCATGTGCCTATGCCGGCCTGATATCCAATGTGACACAGGTGTCTAGTATCATCTGTAGCTGTTCATTAATTTGTATTTAGTTGTATGTCTTTATGTAATGGCTGCGAGGTAGTCAGTTGTATTTTGCTCCTCGTGGTATCGTCCTTGTAGTATTGTAAAGTAATTTTTATGTATTGTATTAAATAATTCGTTCTTGTAAAAGTTTTAATTGATTATATAGAAAAACAACATCTTTGCAAAGCATCTACAGTAGCCTTCTAGTTTATGCCTATCGCAAATCGTGACAAAAATGGAATTGATTCGCCTCGTTTTCACCTAGAAATTCATTACTATGGTTACCTCGCTCTACTCTATGGGATCCCATTGGTTTTTAGGAGCCCATCAGCTCCGTTACAGTACTTCCTTTGACATAATCAACTGGAAAAATGTTATTTTCTTGGAGGTTATTGGATAAATTTTGTGCGTGGCACAAGGAATCTTTTTGTTAATCTAAATCATGAATATTTTACTACAACGGTATCAATATTTGATAAAGTTTGATAATTTGGGAACCGTAATTTATATTTCATGTACCACGCATTTTGATATCAAATAAACTGAGCCTAATACTAACCACATCATTACAAGTTCGACAAATAAATACCAAAGTTTTAAAAATTCATGAGAATATCACTGATTTAAAGCCATACTTTGGAAAAACAGCCGCTAAAAATATTGTGTCAGGATACCCCAAAATTGAACGCCTTAAACAATTTTGTTGTAATCGATAATTATGTAATAACACAGGGGCTGCAGATACAGCTCTTAATTAAACACATGCATTGGCTGTGTTAGCTGGTATCCATATGCTCTCTTGTTACTACGAAGTCATATTGCAGCCAGCCATAAGGCAAAGCATCCGCCAAGAATATTGTATTATTCTACCCCAAAATTGAACGCCTTAAAACATTTGTTGTAACAGATAATTATGTTTTAACCATCTGTTAGATAAATTATGTATCAGGGGCACCAGATACAGTAAAACCCCGCGTATAAGAACCCAGTGGATTAAGAACATGCAGGCTGAAATTGTTGAATTAGACTACCATTTTATAAGAACCAATCCATTGTATTCATTGCTTAAGAACCCAGGCTGACTTGCAAAATTGTAGGTTCTTATACGCGGGTTTTTACTGTATTGCTCTTGATTGACCACGTGCATTGGTTGTTTTAGCTGGTGTCCCTGTGCTCAATTTGCTTCTAGAAGTAAGGCAACCTCGTACCCAGTAGTGTCAATGAAGGTTTTCTAGCTTCCAGAAGCGGATCTGCCTCGCACTGATTCAACATTGCCTAAATCACCTGCTATTTTCTTAAAACCGTAGGACCTAAAACGCCACAAAAAGAGCTTTCCTGAACTGCTTCACCATAAACCTCGCCATCAGTATTAAGCTGAATGTTTCTTCAAGTCATAATTGCAAAAGCATTCGTCATCTAGGCCATTTGCTTTTTTTTGAAGATGCAAAAGATCTTGTAAATACGCTCGCATCTTTCGATATTTTGTTCGTTTCAGCCGTTTCAGCAGATCAATGGAACGCGTGTTTGATGGTCTTTGTTGGCTTTTGGCGAGAAGTAAAATTCAAAGAAGGACTAGCCAATCAGATAGATCAGAGTACGGTTATTCAAATAGTGCTTTCTGATTGGAACATAAGAATCAAACGCTGATTGAGATTTTATCAGGTTTTACAGCACTATAGTCCAGGAAATAAGTGCCGTTTTTTGCCACAATCGTGCACTTTTGGATACCAGCATGAAACTTGGCACATATATAGAACTTGGTCAGCCGATCAATTTTTGATATAGAAGCAACTTCAAAAATGGTCCGTTGTCATGGTAACCAGTTGACAAAGTTTTCTTTGAAAGCCTCTTGGTTACTTCAATTTTAAAGTTGTGCTTTTGAATGTCAGATGGTTTCAGGAATATTTTATGCCTGAAATTGATTAAGTAATGGGAGACAATTTTATCAACCGTTTTAGAAAGCATGGTTGCCATGGAAATCAAAATCTTAATGACGAAATGGGCATTTTCATTTGGATTTTCATACATTCGATAACCTTATTTCGGAAAAAGTCTACATAATACAGCCTAGATGCATCTTCAACATTTTAAGATACTTTTTAAGATGGTAGGGGTCACCATGGCAACAAATATATTCTTCAAACTGCCTATAATGGAAACTAAGAACAGCTGAAAGGAAGACGCTCTGTCCTAGGGTCCACCTTTCATGTTCGAATTTGATAGCTAGATGAAGTTTTATTAAAATGTTCTTGAAATAGACAATTTCCACTGTTCTGTACATATTGTGAACGTCATTTCATTGAGAACATGAGCTA
>REGM01000299.1:254089-271701 GCA_004194415.1 Aurelia aurita
AAATTCAATGAAATGATTTTAGAGAGTGCCTTTGTGGAGTAAAGCTAGGGTATCTGTCGAGGGCTAGCCTCGTGTTGACAACAACAGATACCGTTGGGAATGAGGTTGGAAATGAAGCAAAATGTCCTTAGTTGTAAACTTGCAACTTTTTCGTGGATAAAATTATCTTTCTTAATGATTATAGGGGCTCCGTTGTCAAAGTGTAAACAAATTTGTAAACACCATTGTTTCAGGCACGTGTCCATTATCTTTTGCAGTTTGTTTGATGGCTTCACCCAAGCCATCAAAAAGTGACCGTTAAAAGCCACTTATATCCGAGCAATCATGAAAGATATGAATGTTTGGTGTGTGCCTCTTTTAAGTACAAGGATTTATCTTCAAAATAAAGCTTTCATTTTTGGAAAAAGGTGAAATTCTGTGTGATATTGCCTATCAAAAAATTACAAAATCGCCGTTTCGACCGAAATTTGGAGACGGAGCCCCTTTAAAGCTGACTTTCATCAACCAAAACACAATAACCGTGAAATCACGAATTTTGAAAGACCCATTTTGCCTCCCCCTACCCTATCGAAGTTCATGATTTCTGTGTCTCTTTTTTATTTGCTTTTCATCCCACAGCGCTTTGTTTGCTGGAATTATGTGATGCTGTAGACAAGAACTCGCTCTGTTTATACGACAATGATTGTTCTACAGTTTCAAATTCGGGCAACTATTTCATACAACCTCGCTTGTTCTCTTGTCTCGAAACACACATTTTGCAGGCCTTCAAACCCTGAATTAAAGCCTTATCCTACCTCTCCCTGCTAGTTCTCTGCTTTTTCCAGTCCCTTGGGTATCCATATAATAGATGGTACCACCCTTCCTTGGGACAAAACACTAAACAATTGCGATATCAACAGATCAGGTAGCTTAGACAAAAGAATCTCGTTTTTACCATCATTGTAATTTATATTATTAAAAGAATTGGCCGGGAAATTTTTTCATCTTTCATGTCAGTCAAGTAATAGAACTTGTGATCACAATTGATTCAAGTAAGGTAGGCGGCCTTGCTTTAATATGCAAGGATGCACGACAAAGGTTGATTTTGAGATTTTTAATCTTTTGATCCGTAAAACATGCCTTTCAACTGAAATAGCGTTTTACGTTTTGCATATGGAGGACAGTAATCCACGAAAGCTCGCAATATTTGATTTATTGCAGCAGGACATCGCTGAAGGAGAGGATTCAATATAGGAGTAGATAATCTAGTATAGTCTATCTTTGTTATGTTGTAAATTGAAGAAAGCTTATTTGAAACACTAGATTTCTGCCGAATTTGACATTTAGAAAGAATTGCTTCGAGACTGAGCTATTTGAAACCATTGCATCAATTTTTTCTCGTTTTAAAGAATAAGTCTTTTGAGAGATTTCATAGAACTTGTCAATTATGATTTCAAAGAAAGTAGCCCTGTTGCTTCGCTTTGAGTATGGTAAATGTTTCCATGTGGCATGCGTTGCCAATAGCAATGCCTCTTGCGTCGGGCTGAAAACTATCTCCGAGAAGGTCTATTGTATCCAAATTCCTGATTTTGAATCTGAGGAATTGAATTGTAAATGTTGGCGTAGGACGGTATTTGAGAAGGGGAAAATCCTCTTTTTGGTAGAGGAAGCAATTTAAAAAGTCGTAGAAATAATAAATTCGACAGGGCATAACGAGGGGGCACCAATGGTGCAGCATGTGCACTGGGTTAGTTAAACGATCTGGAAAAGTGAGGGAGGGGGCGCCAAAGGCGTGTCAAGTAGACTGCATCAGTTTAGCAACACGGCACAATGAGGAGTGACTTTCCCAACTGCTTAAACCTGTATGTTCACTACGCCAGGGTTGAACAAAAAATGGATGAAAAGGTTATCTGCTTTTACGGTATTACATGGAGGGCAATCTTATCCGTTTTCGCCTGTTTCCAGGTAGCAAGGTTTAAACAAGGCCATTTTGCGTAAAATGCAATGTGAAAATACTGAACTCAATATTTATTGAATTATATTGAATTTAATGTTTGTTGTTATTGTTATTATTGTTTCAGTGAGTAGGGTAATTTTATTTATAGTTCAGATGCAGATGAAGATTTTGACATATGTTTTCAGTGTAGTTATTTTTTTGAAGCTTCCATTTAATCACGTTAAAATAGAATTGCAATTCAGTTTCTCAAAAAGTAATGTGTTTTATTAAATATGTATGATAGGCTGCAAATATGAATTCATTTGTATGATGAAAAAAGTGATTTCTAGTGCATCCAGGAAAAAATGAATCTGTAGAAGTAGAAACAGAAGTCTATAGTCTGTCTCAAATTAGATGGCACGTGAAAATGTCCGCGAATAGCCACAATTTAAGTATTTTGCACGAGTAATTTTGCGTTATCGCAAATCTCGCGTGACAACTAATTTGAGACAGACCTTAATTAGGATAAAAAATATACTCCAAATGCATTTTTAGCTCTTCAACATCGGAAACTATGCATTCGATTTTGTAGTTAATAAATATAGCTAATTCAGTTTTTGATCTAGTATGCGGTCACAAAACAGGTTTGAGTATAAAATGCAGCGAAGCTATTGCTCAGTCAGAAATCGGGTTATTAAGTAATACGATGCTTTGTTGTTGTTGTTGTTGTTGTTATTGTTGTTATTGTTGTTATTATTATTATTATTATTATTATTATTATTATTATTATTATTATTATTATTATTATTATTATTATTATTATTATTATTATTATTATTATTATTACTATTACTATTACTATTACTATTACTATTATTATCAAATTATTTACAGTTGGTACAATATATAGTAATAAACTAATTCAAACTAACTATTTACATTCAAAGACAAGTTACAGAAAAATTCATTTGGGATACTCACCATCAACTATTTTTTGTCTAACTGCAGATCTTGCATGTGCAATTTCACCCATTCCATTCTTTGGTCATTCTTTTAAATATGCTTGTCTAATCCAATACTTCACGACAAAGAATATAGATGAAAGCTCTTTAAGGTAGCGGCATTTTGTACGTTAAAAGAAAGTGAAAATTGGATCACAAGAGTTCGCTTCTTTCTGAGATGCCCAAAGAAATTTTTTGAATCCACGAAGCAGGTGTACATGCAAACTATGTCGTCCTTTTATTGAAAACCTCGGATTTTTATAATGCTGTATTTTTGTTCTTGAAATTTTTATCTTATGTACTGTATGTATTATTGAGTCATTTTATCAAATTATTCTATAACCTGTATATTTTTAAGTAGTTGGCCTTAATTAGTAACGATAGTATTTTGATCCCGTTATTTTACTATATGTAGCTATGTACTCGCCAACTTTAAATATATTGATTATCATTATTATGTATGTAATATACAGTTTTGTTAGATATATGGTACGTTTTAAAACCAAAACAACAACGTTGCCTTGATCTTCCGTGCGCTCTTTTCGTTTTTGTTGAGTTGCTTCTGAACGAATATCGATTGATCTGATTGGTCGATTTATCATGGAATGCAAAGGATCATGGTAAAGAAAATCCCTGACGCCATCATTAGCGCAATTTTCTATTGACGCAAAGTCAAATTTCTGGGTCTTCTTTATGCTGATTATTGGTGAATGTGTGGTGATTTTGGAGTTTGATGACAAGCGACAATCAATCTGATGTATCAGTTTCTAGGATTTGTGCATTTCTTGATTTCGTTGACAACTTTTTGTTTTGAATTTGACTTCGTCTCGTTAATGCTTAATCTTTTGGCTTTTGCTTGCTCAATTTTGTGAATTAATGAGGTTTTTAACTTTGTTTTATTTCTTTGGTGCATGAAAGATAGATGGAAGTACACAATTTTCCTTATGTTGTTGAAATATTTATCACATTTGGTGAAATTTTTAGAAATAATTACATTTTTTTCTTTGCTTGTCATGAACCCTAACATGTTTCGTAACAAAAGAGGTGCTTACATATCGCCTAGGTGGATTATAGTGTAGCACGAAAGACGTCAGAAGGCAGTTGATTGGAAAACTACCGGGTGGGCCAAAAAGTGCGTTTATGCCAACGTCTTTAAAGGCCTTGTTAGTGAGGGTAACATCATTTCATATTTCATTATTCTGAAATTTTCCGTTACTTCATATTTCAAAATTACTATTTTCAAATATTTCATAAATATCGACTGATTCATTTTCGTTCGAAATTAACGATTTTTTATTTCATATCCGAAAATCATCATTATTTCGTATTTCAAAACAAAAAAAATTTAATATTTATATTTTTTCTCTGAGAATCTAAATTATTTCATATTTCAAATACCCGTTATAGGGCCTCACTTTATGTGATTTTATAATTGAAAAGTGAACTTAAATTTGCGAATTTATTTTCAATGAAATAGGTTGTACCCATTAAGCCTGGTTTCCATAAAGTCATAAGCGACGGGGACAGTGCTGGGGCATTGCTGTACACCGCGGCTCTACCATGGCTGTGACTATTGCTCTACCGTTGCAAAGACGCCGTAAAAAGTGTTTCCATTTGTCTCAACCACATCCCAGCTAACTCGTTGTTGTAAAATGGCGTCATACTTGCTCATATTTGATTGGCTGGTTACAGTCATGTGTTCTATGAGAACAATGGCAGGATCACAGACACGTCCCCGAACGGCTGCGACCTATGTTTCCATTAAACTTCCTCGTGGCTGAAGCGTCATAAGGGCAGGAAAAGTCGCAGTCTTGATAGAGCCGCCGTAAGAAAGTATTTCCATTAATACAGAAAACGTCGCAGCACTGTCTCGGCGCTGGTACAGCAGTGTCTCAGCACTGTCTCCGCCGCTTATGACTTTATGGAAGCCAGGCTTCATAGAGTTATTAGCGATTTCGCTCAGAAGCTGTTTCTGGAAAGGTTTGAAAAAGATAGGTTTTCTCCTACCTCAGTGGTGGATGAGCGGTGGCACTTCCCCAGGCGGCTGCCCAGGACTCAAACCCATCACCTTCTGAACAGAGGGCGCGATCACTAACCAATACACCCCCTACCACTTGAAAACTTTATTGCTTTGACTCACTATGTATCTAATAGTCTTTTCAGTTACATTTATATAAGAAGACTTTTGATAAGATAAGGAAACAACCAATGATGNGCCCTGAATAGGGTTAAAAGAAAGTGAAAATTGGATCACAAGAGTCCGCTTCTTTCTGAGATGCCCAAAGAAATTTTTTGAATCCACGAAGCAGGTGTACATGCAAACTATGTCGTCCTTTTATTGAAAACCTCGGATTTTTATAATGCTGTATTTTTGTTCTTGAAATTTTTATCTTATGTACTGTATGTATTATTGAGTCATTTTATCAAATTATTCTATAACCTGTATATTTTTAAGTAGTTGGCCTTAATTAGTAACGATAGTATTTTGATCCCGTTATTTTACTATATGTAGCTATGTACTAGCCAACTTTAAATATATTGATTATCATTATTATGTATGTGATACACAGTTTTGTTAGATAAATGGTACGTTTTAAAACCAAAACAACAACGTTGCCTTGATCTTCCGTGCGCTCTTTTCGTTTTTGTTGAGTTGCTTCTGAACGAATATCGATTGATCTGATTGGTTGATTTATCATGGAATGCAAAGGATCATGGTAAAGAAAATCCCTCATTAGCGCAATTTTCTATTGACGCAAAGTCAAATTTCTGTGTCTTCTTCATGCTGATTATTTTTGAATGTGTGGTGATTTTGGAGTTTGATGACAAGCGACAATCAATCTGATGTATCAGTTTCTAGGATTTGTGCATTTCTTGATTTCGTTGACAAATTTTTGTTTTGAATTTGACTTCGTCTTGTTAATGCTTAATCTTTTGGCTTTTGCTTGCTCAATTTTGTGAGATACGTAGGTTTTTATCTTTGTTTTATTTCTTTGGTGCATGAAAGATAGATGGAAGTACACAATTTTCCTTATGTTGTTGAAATATTTATCACATTTGGTGAAATTGTGGAAATAATTACATTTTTTTCTTTGCTTGTCATGAACCCTAACATGTTTTGTAACAAAAGAGGTGCTTACATATCGTCTAGGTGGATTATAGTTTAGCACGAAAGACGTCAGAAGGCAGTTGATTGGAAAACTACCGGGTGGGCCAACATCTGCGTTTATGCCAACGTCTTTAAAGGCCCTGTTAGTCAGGTTAACATCATTTCATATTTAATTATTCTGAAATTTTCCATTATTTCATATTTCAAAATTACTATTTTCAAATATTTCATAAATATCGACAGATTCATTTTCGTTCAAAATTAGCGATTTTTTATTTCATATCCGAAAATCATAATTATTTCGTATTTCAAAACAAAAACAATTAATATTTATACTTTTTCTCTGAGAATCTAAATTATTTCATATTTCAAATACCCCTTATAGGGCCTCACTTTATGTGATTTTATAATTGAAAAGTGAACTTAAATTTGCGAATTTATTTTCAATGAAATAGGTTGTACCCATTAAGCCTGGTTTCCATAAAGTCATAAGCGACGGGGACAGTGCTGAGACATTGCTGTACACCGCGGCTCTACCATGGCTGTGACTATTGCTCTACCGTTGTAAAGACGCGTAAAAAGTGTTTCCATTTGTCTCAACCACGTCCCAGCTAACTCGTTGTTGTAAAATGGCGTCATACTTGCTCATATTTGATTGGCTGGTTACAGTCATGTGTTCTATGAGAACAATGGCAGGATCACAGACACGTCCCCGAACGGCTGCGACCTATGTTTCCATTAAACTTCCTCGTGGCTGAAGCGTCATAAGGGCAGGAAAAGTCGCAGTCTTTATAGAGCCGCCGTAAGAAAGTGTTTCCATTAAAACAGAAAACGTCGCAGCACTGTCTCGGCGCTGGTACAACAGTGTCTCAGCAATGTCTCCGCCGCTTATGACTTTATGGAAGCCAGGCTTCATAGAGTTATTAGCGATTTCGCTCAGAAGCTGTTTCTGGAAAGGATTGAAAAAGATAGGTTTTCTCCTACCTCAGTGGTGGATGAGCGGTGGCACTTCCCCAGGCGGCTGCCCAGGACTCAAACCCATCACCTTCTGAACAGAGGGTGCGATCACTAACCAATACACCCCCTACCACTTGAAAACTTTATTGCTTTGACTCACTATGTATCTAATAGTCTTTTCAGTTACATTTATATAAGAAGACTTTTGATAAGATAAGGAAACAACCAATGATGAAATCCAGCCACACAAAATAACTTGCGTTTCCTATAACCGGTGTAATTGCCTTTGTTTTGATACTCACCAGTAAAATTGTTGCTCTCTGCAACTTTGGAATCGATAATTGTTCATGTCTGTGGCCAATACTTTTGATTGGAGAAAAAACGAGAGACAACCTAATGACATACAGCCACACAAGAGACCTCATCTCGCTTGTCCGAAAACCCGTGTAATAGCCCTTTGTTTAGATACTAGCCAGCAAAGTAATTACTTTCTGCAACTTGCAATGGTACTGAAATTGATCATTCTTTCACGTCTGTGGCCAAGAATTTGGCTAAAGAAGGAACGAGAGACACAGCCTGCAGCCTGCAGCCACAAAAAAACTGTGTTCCCTATAGCCCGTGAAATAACCTTTGTTTTGATGCTAGCCAGAGAAAGAATTGCTTTCTGCATTTCGCAATAGCACTGGAATTGATAATTTGTTCACGTCATTGGCCATGACTTTTAATTGAAGAAGAAAAAAAGATTGTGTTTCCTATGGCACATAAAATACCCTTTGTTTCGATACTAGCCAGCAATGTATGCAATAGACCTTTTGGCTATTCTAGAAGAAAATGAAACGGCCACTCACCCCACATGATGATGATGATGACGATGATGATGATAAGTTGCAATAGAAATAGAATTGATAATTTTTCATGTCTGTGACCAACCACATGCTTTTCTGAAAATTATGCAGCTGCCATCCTCGATATAAGTCTATTCACGCTAGGACTGATGTGTGTATTCTTATGCAAGTTCCCAAGAAGATTTTCTGAAACCAGAGGAAACGGTTGTAATTACACAGCAAGGTAAGGAGCAGTAGGAATATATGCTATACGACACTCAGCTCTACGAGTAAATCACTGATGTGACTAATACGAATAATCCACAATTCTACACTGGGAAATATTTGCCCAACGTTATTACAAAATCTGTGATATCGAGGCGATTTGCTGACATTTCTCATCTTCTAAGGATCTTCAGATAATCTTGCTACTAAACTTTGGTGGCCATTTTGTAGATAAACGTCTCAATATTTGCAAGACCAATCGTAAGCAGTTTGCTTTATTTGCTGACAGTAATTAAAACGAAATTCATAATCAAAGCTTTTTGAGTTTATGAAGAGAAACGTTCAGCAATTTGCAAGGCAAGATTGAGAGAGACAACAACTTACAGATGTTTCCATCAGAAACCAGAATTCTGTCTGAGTTGTGATTGTCTAGCAATTTTCACCTAAGACGATTTTGGTCTGTGCGGAGACGGTTTTTCGTCATCCTTCAGGCGAACAAGCTTTGTAAAAGCAAGTACAACTGACTTGCAGAATCATTTCATGTTCTCCTGCGAAGAAAGCAACACAAAATATTGTTTACATTTCTGGCTATTTTTGTTTACATTTCAACGCAGCAGTTACTGTATCAGAGCGTTTGAAAGGTAAATAAAACGTTGTTTCTTGCAATGTATGCAGCGAAAGCTTGTGTGTCGCAAAGCATGGTTTCATTGAAGAGAGTAGTAGCAAATCTGCATCAAAAGCACGTTGAAAGGAGAGTGAAGTTTGCATCGAAAGCCCATTGAAGAGAGCAAAATTTACACCACAAGACGCTATTTTCATTCAGACATTAATTTCAGACACTGCTCCCCATCTGCTGGGTTATAGGCCTCAATTGCCAGGCGCTAAGCAATTCAGATGATGCTACACCTTACATCAATTTTCTCAAAAAAAGTTGCGAGACGTTATTGAATATCGCACCTGTATACTACCTGCATAGTGCCGTTTTATCTCATTTGTTAGCGTACAGACACAAAGCATATAACTTAATAGAAGCATCGACTTGAAGATCGTGTTTAGGCTATACGCATTGAGTATTTGCTAACGCAAATTGTTTGTTAAAGCGATAAGATATTTGGGCGTAAGAGATATACAGTACTTGCAAGCTGAACATGCTTACTCTTAATGTTCGTGGAAAATTTGAAGAGCATCACCTCAAACTTTTTTACATCAAAGTAGTTGATGAAGGAAGGTGCTCTTCTTTCGAAGCAAGCTGGAATTGGTTTTCTTTCGAAGTTCGTGCTTAAAATGACATAGGGATCTTGTATTGTATGGAGTCCAACTTGTAGACTCAGTTTACTCCGAATTAAGCTGACAATACGAAATCTACACCGAGAAAGAGGTACTGCTGTATCTTGAAGAGAAAGGACGTGGGAAAGTATTAGTTCGAAGTTCGTTCATATTATTGCATGGGAATTTTGAACTTCAGGGAGTTCAATTTCCAGAATCTATTTACGCGCAATTATAGATCAAAATAATTTTTCTGTTCTGAGTTATTGCTATATCGTGGAGAGAAAGAACGGAGAAAAGTTATGCAACAGAAAGGAATATTTTGCAATTTAAATTACACCGAGACAATATGTTCTATTTATTAATACATTAGCATGGGAATTTTGAACCTAATGGAGCCGAATTTCCAGAATCTTGTCACGCATAACTTGAAGTTGATTTAGGAATTCTGGTCAGAAGAGTTACGGCAGCAGCGAAAAGAAAATGAACTGAGGAAGTTTTGCAGCAGAAAGAAACCTTTTCAATCTAAAGTGCACCCACACATGGGAATTTTGAATTTTATAAAGCTGAATTTCGAGAATCTGATTGCGCCTAATTTGAAGTCAAAATAAGAAACCTGGAGAGAAGAAAAGCTGTATCAAGAAGACAAATCACTGAGGAAATTTTTCAACGGAAAGGAACCTTTTCAATCTAAAAAGCACCCACAGATAAGAATTTTTGAACTTTATGAAGCTGAATTTCGAGAATTATTAGAAGTCAAGATAAGAACTGTACTGTGAAATAGTTACTGTATCTTGGCCAGAAATGAAGAAGATATAGGCCGTTGCAATTAAAATCGTGCACACACAATCATATATGCAAATATACACATCAGGAGAGAACAGTTACTTGACCTGCTACAAGGCACTTCCTCAAAATCACATCTCATCGAAAAGAATTATAGTGGCCAGCTGATTTCATTGTTACAAGCGCATGTATCATTTATTGAAGTGAAGTCTTTCTCAACTGCAGTGAACGCGCTTCTCTTATCAAACAGATCATCCGGCAAAACAAACTATCGGCTTTTCGCACAAACCTACGCTTTTTCTTTGGCGCTAAAATGCCGCAAAAGAAGGCCTTATCGATAACAGACACGCGTCGGTTAACGAGCAAATTGGATGCTCGAAAGACGAACGAGAAAAGAGCTTTCATGTATCGGCAGGTAGGTGAAATGTTTTGGTTTTTATTGCTTAGTTTGAAGCGACTGTTTGCGGGCTGTTGTCATGTCGAAAACAACCCTTTATTTCATTGCGAAGAAGGTGCTCCGCTCTGGCCTCATAATGCGAACAAATATGGGCCCGCTCTCAGAAGTTTGGGTCAAGTTTGGGTCACATATTTGGAAGCTGTTATCATGCCGATAGAAAATATCTGATATGATACGAGGGTGGTTTGGAGTTTCTGCTCCGCTCAGGGGTCATAATACGAATAAAAAGGCCCGTTCACTTATATTGGGGATCATTATTGAGTAGTTATCGGGAAACTATTTTCATGCCGATAGAAACTCTCTTATCTTTGGTTTTATTATGTTGCTTGAAACGACTGTTTTCTTCGTGTTTTCATGTCGATAAAAACCCCTTATTTTGTTGCGAAGGAGGCAGAAAGTTGTGCTTCGCTCTAGCCTTATAATATGAACAAACAGGGGCGCACTCTCTGATATTTGGATCAAGTTTTGGCTACATTTCTGCAGCTATATCTTTGAAATTCTATATTACATCTATATAATTGCGAGAAAACAACTTATGACTTATCCTAGAAACAGGATATTGTTGTCAAAAACGAAATTTTGTGAGATTTGCCTCTAAAATAAGGGTTTTAGACAAGTTATATTCGAAGGTGTATTTGGAGACATGGTTTCCTTGCAATATTACCGTGTTTTTGAAAGTATCCTTTTCAAGAACTGTGCATCTAAGAAGCAGATTTATGGTCTCTGAAGTAGTGTTAAATGTATCTGTCTAATGTTAAATCTTTGGCACATGCGAGAACAAAAATTACAGCACCCCCTCCCCATCACTCGAACTTTTAATTGCAATTCTCTTTGTGTTGTGCTGAGGTCATTGCTGAAAAATGGCTTGCCCATTGGTGAGATTGTGTTGCTAAGGTACCTATGGATGAAAATCTTGCAACTCTGTGAGTGATCCGTCCGCAAACAGAGACAATGGGATTACTATTCCTTCCCTTTGTATGTCATTATGGTGCCCCAGCATAATATTAGACAGCGTTTTCACATTACTGCTAAGTCTACCGGATGACCCTATAAAAAGAGGAACCTTTTACAAATCACCAACATTTGATTATTCGGGACGACTGCACTTTAGCGGACCAGCTTTATGTAATATCTCTCGGGAACGAGTTTGAACAAATACCCCACTAACCCTAACTAAACCCTACCTTACCCTAACTAACCCTAACTTACCCTAACCAACCCTACTTTACCCTAACTAACCCTAACTTACCCTAATTTTGAAAGCTGGTCCGCTAAAGTGCAGACCAGCCGATTATACTACTGAACTTTAAATTTTCTTTTCTATGTATTTGTGTCTAAAAAACCAAATAAATTTAATAAACAATCGTTTGTTTATTCTTTGGGGGGGGGGGGGGNCTCGGGAACGATTTTGAACAAATACCCCACTAACCCTAACTAAACCCTACCTTACCCTAACTAACCCTAACTTACCCTAACCAACCCTACTTTACCCTAACTAACCCTAACTTACCCTAATTTTGAAAGCTGGTCCGCTAAAGTGCAGACCAGCCGATTATACTACTGAACTTTAAATTTTCTTTTCTATGTATTTGTGTCTAAAAAACCAAATAAATTTAATAAACAATCGTTTGTTTATTCTTTGGGGAGGGGGGTTGACGAAAGTACGACATCGAAAAGCATGTTTTGAGCAACAGTATTTTACAAAATATCTTATTTTTAGCCAAAAAGCTATTTCTTGCGATTCATATAAAGTTTCAAGTCTTACTTCATATATGCAATCAATTTAAGTTGTATTGTGCGATAAAAATTCAATTTTTTAATCATTTGTTGTGACTTCGAAATATGTTCCAAAACCAGGTAGCTTATGAAAGTACAAATTCTTACAAATACAAATCAATGTCAATGCTTTGAAATATCGTTAAATTTATGTTGTCCTTTAGGTAAATGCAAAAAAAACGCTTTGAAGATCAGTAATATATTCAAATTTTGATGATTTTTCAAATAGTTTAACTTTTTTAGTCACCCGGTATACCTACTTTTGACATCTCGAAACCTGCCAGAGACGGCTGTCGAATAGTTTCTGCACCTGTTGTTCTTCCATATTTTTATTGAAAAGTCTTCTTATGATACTAAATATGAAGATTGCTTTGAAAAGCCAAACCATCATATTTTGATTTGAGAATGCCTGCTGCTTTTGCTGGTAAAAGTTCTTGGATTCTAAACAAACAAAATTAAATTAATTTTTGATCATACCCAAATTAATTTGAAAACAGCGAGGATTCCTGTCTGCCCTTTGATTATTTTCGCATGAAAGGAAATTTGATTTTGCTTCGAAATTAGAAACGTTGTTTAAAATTTTAAAACATGCATTAAACATACTTCAGTGTTTATGACGACTTACGTCCACCGATCTTTTTCTTTGATTCATTTATCTTGAGTTTTGATACTTCCATGAAATCGTTATTTTTCGTTAGACTGAATCGATTGATTGAGTGATCGATCGATCGATCGATTGATTGATTGATGGATTGCGTTTGCAATTTTTGAAAAATCGATTGTATCATTGTTTGACTCATAGATTCATAGATTCATTGGAGAAGGGATTCATAAATTCTGATTGATTGATTGATTGATTGATTGATTGATTGATTGATTGATTGATTCAGTAATAGATGATTTGTTAGTGGATTGTCTAATTTTTCGATTAATGGATCCTTTGAAAAATTCATAGAAGAAAAGATTGAAAAAGTAACTGATTGACTGATTCATTCATTAATAAATTTATTTATTTATTCATTAGTTGATTTCCAGTCAATTGTGTGTTATCATTGGATTGATTGAAGGATTTCGATAGATAAGGTTTTTTACTTCAGATCAAGGATGACGATAATAAATTTATTTAAGATTTCAGTTCATATCTTTCATTCGAAGTGAATGATATTTTGTCACTGTTCCTTGTGTTGATTGTTGTCATATTGATTCATTGATTCGTTGTTTAGTCCACTGATAGATTAACTGATTAATTGACAGATTAATTTATTTGCGGTTTGATTGGCTGATCAACTGATTTTTGTGTTGATTGCAGTCAATTGTCTGATTATTTGATTCATTGAACTCATTGATTGTTCTCTTGGATTACTTGATTTATTGCTTTCTGAATTGTTTTCTTGGATTTCTAAACTTATGAGACGTATCGATGGATTGGTGGACTCACATAGAATGCATGAATTTTAAGTTGATTGATTGATTGACTGGTTGATCGATCGATCGATTGATTGATTGTTCACTTGATTGTCTCGTTCTTGGTTCATGGCGTTGTTTATGATTTGATTTCTTTAATATACATATTGATTTACTGATATACGTATAGTTTGCTAGATTTTTAATTTGATTAATTTAGTGTTTAACTGACTGGCTAGTTGATTGATTTATTGAATGAAGAAGTAAATGATTTATTTCTCGATTGATTGGTTGATTGATTGATTGATTTTCAATCATTATTGGTCATTCCAAGGACGTATTCGTTAGATTTTATTCGCCCATGCCGCAAAGTTGTTTTTAAAAATGGAATTGCAAATGTGCGATAATCGATATCAAAATTTGAAAAATAGGAAAGTTAGAGTAAAAAGCATATTGTAAGTTATATCTAAATTATTATGGACATTGTTTTGAACCTTGTTATATGTACACAAAGACGATTTTTCAACATGGAAATGTTGTTATGGTGCGTCCATTGGTTATAAACTAGTGGGAAGTGCTCTTGGTTTATCTCTCAGATATAATATACCACCACGAGTCCAAAACGATTGTAGATATCAGGCGGTTGCTACTGCACTGCTTATCTGTATTTGCAACCTCGTAATTTTGTTTGAGTGCGGCTAGCTAGCGTGGTCTCTTAATTGATAATTCCTTGTATACGCTTTCTCCGAAAACTAACAGACAGCCATTTATCAAAAATCAAATGCGGCAAACTTGATTTGCACTTATCGATGCATCTGTCCGATTCTGTTGCACTGATGGTCTTAAAAGGTACTTTTTCAAAATAATTAGTTCTGGACTAGCTCGCACCAAAATAAGTCGTAACGAAATTCCCAATTTTTATTTCGGCCTTCTTTTATTATTCTCTTTGCTTTCAAGCCGTACCGACATTATTGTTTCAATAGAGTCGCTTCCTTTTAGGATTGTCGCATCGGTCTTCTAACACAGTCGTTTTGCATCGTCTGTTACGGCAGGCTTTTCTTTCTTCTCTGGAAATTTTGCTCAACTACTTGCTTTAATAATTATTTTTGAAAATTATAATTTTGGAAATAAACAACATTTTCTTCTTCAGTTATCAGTCCTGTAATCCAAATATATGATTAACATTATTTTGGAAACATTTTCAGAATTCTTTTATAACTTTTCTTTTAAACAGGGAACAATAATAAGCGGAGAAAAAATTATATCATTTTGTGATCTTTTTAATTAATTAATTTCAAAGCCTTTTCGTAGCTGGTAACGAAACACTATAGGTAGTAAATTGTTGGAATTTTTAGATATTTTGATTCTGTTATGGTTTTCAAAATTACGAATTTTTGTAAGAATGGAGAGGTTGCTGATTATCAATTCGTAAAATGGTTTTAACACATGTTTTACGATTTCCCCATTTTTCAAGATTTCCCAAAACATTGATTTAATTTTTAGTCAGTATGAAGACACCTACGATGTAATAATTCGTGTTGATCAGAAAAACTCTTTCGCCCTCTGCAAATATTGAAATAACAGATTTACTCTAATTGCAAGGAAGGTAGTTGTGCATTTTTTTAGATTGCTTGAAACTGCCCTCATAAAATTTTCTTTATTTTTCAATCCATGTTTTGCCGGGATCCCGGCTAGCAGAGTTACTCACCTGTCTCATATAAACACTCAGCTGGGATAGCATTGCATTTTATACATGGCGTGGCGGGTAACTCGCCTAATCGGGTAGCTCGGCTCCATATAAACAGGCCCTAGATGAGCTGTTAGTAACGCTCTAGTGCTCATTTTGTCTAATTTTTGCTTTCTTCCTTTGAAATTTCAACAAAGCTTTTGAAGTTTCTTGCCTCGCTTTCGATCCTTACCCGTTTGGATCCGATCTCAACCGTTTACACGAGACCTTTTTGGAATCGGATCTAAGTGGAATCACTTTCGAAATCGATCTCAAATGAGTAAGGACAGCAGATCCGAATAGGTTTGAATCCATTAGTTCCTGTGGAAACGCAAGGCCTACCCACTACTTTTTGGGTATGGATCCATTTGTATTCAATCCCGTGTAAACGCGGCCATAGAAAATAGGCTTATGTGTATTTTTGGGTAAGCAGGCTGGATTATATCCATATGAACATAAGTTGAACAGACCCCGAGGACTTCCCAACTTATATTTTTCCCAATCTGTAATCTCTTTTTTAAATGTTTTAGAAGTTTCGTTGTTTTAAGTAATTATACGTGATAAAGAGAGGTAGGTGGTTATATTTAAAACAAACAATTAGCCAGAAAATATTTTGAATTTAATTTGTCGTTAGCTCTATTATACAAGGCATCTCGATCAATTAAGATGCAAGTATTATTATTTTTATTATTGTTATTATTATCATTATTAATATTATTATTATTATCAATTTATTTATCGTTGGATTACAACACATAAGAGTTAATATAAAAAAGTCAGCTAATTAATTCCAACGTTAAAAATATATATATACAAATACCACAAAAGAAAATAGTGGATAAAAATAACAGGCTGTCCAGGATTGAGATTGGCTCTCCGAAGGCGCATTATGCACCTACGGTGCTACGCGCCTTCGGAGGGGATAAATTAAACAATAATATGGATTTCAAAACATGTTAGCGCTGATTGAATTTGGTGCTACGCGCATTTGGAGGGGAAAGTTAAACTAATATGAATTTCAACAAATTTTATTGCTGATTGAGTTTCAATCCTGGAAAACCTATGCTATAAAGGCAGAAATTCTAGATCGTGATTTTGGGCCGTTTATGAAGGTTTCTTGAAGGGGCTTTCTCGAGAAAATCCTTTATAACTATAGAATGGAGTGGCCGATTTATATCAGGTAAATTTTAAAATCTAATTGAACATGTCGGCTATTAAACAAAATATTCAAAAATATTATTGATTTGTGACCCAGGGAACAGTAGTCATTGCAATGGGGGGGGGGGAGTACTCCGGTAGCGGGATCAGATTCCATTATTTTCCAAAGGATGGACTTTTCAGGCCGCGTCGTAGCAGACTTTCTGAATTGTGATACAGCCGAAGATGCAATTTACTTCAAATCTATTTTCTTAAATTCTGTTTCCTCGATCTAATCAGTCAAAAATCCAACCCGTTTGCGACGTTCTTTTGCGATTTTGTTCCAGGATTTGACGCTTACCACAGAACATTCGCTTCTCTCATAAATACTGAACTAATTAACTTTACAGGCTTTCTAGTCTTTGTTGTGATTTTCCAGTCATTTTCATTGCAGATTTCAGCCCGTTAGACTTTATCTCTTGCATTATTTATACTTGTAATATTTTTAGAGTCTGGCAGTGTCATCTTAGGCAAAACTCTTTTCTAAGTGGAAGCATGTAGTTGTTTTCAGAGACAGGTGATGTGGATGTTTTAAGCTTCCTTGTCTTGTACTGGGTGGGGCAGAAAGTTTGTAAGATGTCTGTGAGCCTGTAGTTTTGTCAGAATCGGTCTTTTCGTTCTTAAGGTACAAAATGTTTCATCTCAAAATCCTTAAAAACCGACTAAAACTCCTTCATCAAATTTGCTAAGGTAGCTAACATACTCTAGCCAAAGAAGGATGGAGCAAAGTGCCGGAAGTACGCTTAGCCGACTACCTGCCATACAGAAAGTTCTCTTTTAGTAACCTCGTTTAGTGACTGGATTTGAAAGTGAACTAAAAGCTCAATAGTATGCCAAGAAAAGTAACTGTAGCTAGGAAGCAGGATGGAGAGACGCGCCGAAGGTACGCAATGTTGACTATGGGTCATATTATTATTAATTCTTTCATTTAAAGTTGGCTAAGTAATTATAGCTATAATGGCTAATTAA
>REGM01000299.1:276949-292149 GCA_004194415.1 Aurelia aurita
ATTCGAAAATTCCATTAATGTTAAATATTTCTGTTTGAGATGTTGCATCAAAGATCAAAGTCCAGGATAATGATTATCCATTTGAGGGCTTTTAATCAGCGAAATCCTGATGTTTTGTTAGCTGCCTGGTTTGGAAATATGCTACAAAATTACATTTGCCCTGAGCTTTCTCAAGAACTTTCTTAACTATAAGCACGAGCAATAGGACATTTTATGAATGGTCCCAACATGTTCTTTTATTTCTCTCTGTATGTTTGGTCTGCGAAGGCGCGATAATTTCCTACGAAAACAAAACAAGACGTAGATTAGTCCATTAATTGATCTTCTTTTGATTATGAGATCGCATCAGTGGCGTCACCATTTTGAGAAAGTTCGCTCTTGCATACTGGGAGGGCAAAATTAATACGTTTTGCATTTAACATAAGCTTCACATCTTTAAAAGATATGGTGCATGGGTATTACTGACCTTATTGATCTTTCTGACCTGACAAATGTTTTCTATGGATACGACCTCCTGGCACCTTAGGTGAACAAAAAGATTGTATATTTTCTTGCGAAATTAAAGCCTATTTACGATACCATGTAATGAACCTTACACTGACTGGTTTGAAATCTGTATTGGGGGATATAAAGCCGAAGGTTAATAGAACAGACCCATATTGCGAGGTCTGCGCAAATTGACGGAAGGCTTTGTATTTCCAAATACAGATTCAATCCAACCAGTATTATCTGGCATGGGCTATTTTGAGTTAATTTCAGCACGAAAATATACAACCTCTTTGTTCAGCTAAGATCCCAGGAGGTCGTATCCGTAGAAACAATTTGTATCACCGTATACAGCTGCCTGGGACAACATGCGAGATCAGTATTCTAGCCAATCAAAACGAAGGAAATCTCTTCAACACTTGAAGGGAAAGATTAATAGTATTGCTTTGAATGTAAGCAAGACTATTAACCTTTTTTAAAATGTTGAAAAATTAATAAACAACGCTTCGACCCTCTCTTGTAATATCTACTTGATTCTGATATTGTTGGTAAACAAAGTACTTGCTATTTTTAAAGCAACCACTCTTTTCACTTCATTGTACCATAAATCAGCAACCACTTGTTACATCGACTCAAACAATGTCTAAAGTTCTAAGTTGAAGCCTACCCTATGCAAATATATAAAAAAAAATGAGGCAATTTATTTTACAGCTTATTCATAGCAGCCGCACAAACGGGACACACTTTTTTGAGACACCCTTTTGGATTTAAACGGATGTAAACGCCTCTTAGTTCTTCTCAAGAATAGTACTACAGTTCTTTCTTATTTCTTGCTTATCGTAGAACTATTTGCTTGTCAACTAGTTTCTTATGATACAATCAACGTGTGTATCAGATCTCCATTATTCAAGGTCAGCCAGTCATCTTCACAGCGCATTCTACTTGCTTTCTTTCCTAGCACGTTTTTCTGTAGTTTTTGTTGACACGTCAAGACATCTGTTCTTCCTCCGGCCTATTGTTCCCATTGTTTTTCAATGCTATTGTCCTCGCTACGACGCAATTGTCTTACTCTCTCAATGTAAAGATGTTCTATTGTTGATACGGTCTTTTGTTGCTATTGTCTTCCTTTCTCGCTGTGAAGTGGTTCTGTTGTTTCCATTGTCTTTCGCTGATATTGTTTTCCTTTCAATCCTATTGTCCTCCTTTATCGCTGCAAAGGCGTTCTATTCTTTCTGTTGTCTTTCATTGTTATTGTCTTTCGTTTCCATAGTCTTCCCACTTGCTGCAAAACTACTGATCGTCTAGAAGATTTCGTTAAATACACCTGCCGAAAATCAGACTATGTTCATCAGCTTTGATCTCGTTTTGTTTTAGGCAGCGCACACAGTTTTCGAGTTTCTGTTTTGTTCTGGAACTCTCACACACGCACTGTTGTTAGTGTGAAACACAGCATAATCTTGACGTAGTTAAGAGCTCTCTCGCACGAATGAGGATGTTTGGTTTCCAGCGATCGGACTCAACTGAGATTTAAAATCCTTGATGCCACATCAGGGCACCGCAAGACACGCGTATGGTCTTTTAGTTAGTAGCCGCTTGTAATCGATAAGGGTGCTGTTACCTTAAGCTATCTATGCCGAACATCAAAGGTTGGAAGAGTTTCAAATGTATGTGGCAGTTTAAATCTTTCATCGAGAGGTTGTGGACCAACTGCGATGTAAGTATATACATGTCGTAGATTCTCTGCCGAATATAACGACAATCGTTTATGTTGTTTATTTTGGCCTCCTTTCTTAAGATTAAAAGCTCTATGTATAGTACACGTGCGTTATAAGAAACTTGGAGGAGCCCATAGTACTAAAAGTTTCTTAATTTCGCACTTTTTAGTGCTAAAAGTTTCTTAATTTGTTTCTTATTTTTGGGCGCATGAATTAACATGTCGTTGCATAAACTGCTGTAGATAAGTTTCTTGGCGTATGGAACCTCTTATATTGTTTATAATTGTCTCGTTTCCTAAGATTAAAAGCTCTATATATAGTACATTTTTTATAAGGAATTTGGATCAGCCCATAGCACTGAAAGTTTCTTGATTACTAGGATTTTCCGCCTTTTAGTACTTTAGTTTTTTAATGTATTTCTTATTTTTGCGTACATGACTTAGGACGTAGTTTCTATCATTGCTACAAATGGGTTTCTCGACACATAATAGACCATTCAAGAGTTATGTTGGGTTCAAAACATAACGTTTCTGTGAATATTCNCAACTGCGATGTAAGTATATACATGTCGTAGATTCTCTGCCGAATATAACGACAATCGTTTATGTTGTTTATTTTGGCCTCCTTTCTTAAGATTAAAAGCTCTATGTATAGTACACGTGCGTTATAAGAAACTTGGAGGAGCCCATAGTACTAAAAGTTTCTTAATTTCGCACTTTTTAGTGCTAAAAGTTTCTGAATTTGTTTCTTATTTTTGGGCGCATGAATTAACATGTCGTTGCATAAACTGCTGTAGATAAGTTTCTTGGCGTATGGAACCTCTTATATTGTTTATAATTGTTAAAAGCTCTATATAAAGTACATTTTTTATAAGGAATTTGGATCAGCCAATAGCACTGAAAGTTTCTTGATTACTAGGATTTTCCGCCTTTTAGTACTTTAGTTTTTTAATGTATTTCTTATTTTTGCGTACATGACTTAGGACGTAGTTTCTATCATTGCTACAAATGGGTTTCTCGACACATAATAGACCATTCAAGAGTTATGTTGGGTTCAAAACATAACGTTTCTGTGAATATTCCTCAAGAATATGGTTTCAACGACATCTTTGCCATGTATCATGGAGTCTAGCTTTCTGAAATTTCTTAGCGCTTCTCAAATATAGAAAGATAGCACTAGAGTTTTTTTATTTTTGGCCATCTTAGTACTAGTTTCTTATATAACTAGTTTCTTTAAAAATAACGTGTAGTTTGATGTTTGTTAATCATTTTGAGTACAGACGTGTTATACAGCCTCTTGTTTCTTACGCAAAACTACAAGCTTTCAATGTTGTTTGTGATGGCCTCCTTTTCACAAGGCTAATTGATATATGGTATATGGTATTCTTTCTCAGTTCAGTGAACTTTGTACTTGAAGGCTCGTTGCTCTTAGTAATATCAGGTAATAAAGACTTGTCGATGTCGTGCAGTATCGAATAAATATGAAAGGAAAAACGATTGAGTTTGAAGATTCTTCTCGGTATTCAGCTAGACTATAAACTAAACTTTGATCCACAATTTTTCAGAACTTTGAGGAAAGCTGCAACTCAACTTAATATTCTAAAGAGGCTTTGAGCTAATATAATTTGAGCTAACTAAAGAGGCTTTGAAGAGAGAAAAGTCCTTGTTCAGAGCTTTGTTTAACTCAAATTTCAATTGCTGTCCTTTGGTATGGCACTTTTGTTCAGCAAAATCCATGCATAAGATCGAAAAGAAGAAGAGCGCGTACTTAGATTTATTTAAAATGAACATGGCAGTTCGTATAATGACGTACTACTATAGTCACAAGGATGTGCGATTCATGTTTCCCGACTTAGATCTCTCTCTATAGAAATTTTGAAGACTTTGAATGTGTCCTTCCATGAGCGATAGGACACCGGTGGATCTGCACTTAAGGTGGCTCACTACCAACAATTTGTTAATTCGCCGACCAGCGATAAGGTGGCTCACTACAAGTAAACATAAGTTCAAAACACACAAACAATAGGTTAAGGTGGCTCACCACTGACACAAATTTTACACTGATAAACAATCGGTGTCCTATCGCTCATGGTCCTTCATGAAGATATTGTTCAAATTAGATCCTCTAATTATTCATTGCGAAATCCTAATAATCTTACTCATTACAGGCTAAATCAGGTTACTTTCAGCACCAACAGTTGCAAGTTTTTAGGACCACAGATTTGGAACTGCTTGCCAAATGAGCCACAATCGTCTGACAACCTCAATACTTTCACAAGCGCAATAAGTCAATGGGATGGCCCCTCATACAACTGCAAAGCCTGTCGTTTTATTTTAAATAATGTCTCGATCAACCAATCAGAGTGCGTTATTGGAGTGCTATTCTGCAATATTTGGCTCGCTGCTTTAAATGCTGCTCACAAAGTTGTCTCTGCTGGCCGCCTCAGCGAACAGTAGATTATAAGACTAAAGTCTGTGTCAGATGTCAGGTGAGATTTGCGATAACGCGAAGTTTACTCATGGAAAACATTTTAACTATTATTTTTCGCGGACATTTTCACCTGACATCTAATTTGAGACTCTACATAAAAAGCAAAGCATTTTGTTTGATATAGTCCCCCGCGATGATATATAATTTCAAATTTATTGACCGTTCTCAACCAATCAAGAACAAGTTTTCTTTCAATAAACTTCAAATAAACTGTGTTAGTTTTCTCTATTATTTACCAATAGTTTTTGAACAACGTGTTATGAAATATTTAAAGTAGGCAGTGCGCTTTCGAGATAAGTTATTTGTTTAGTTGAGAAGCACCTGCAACTGTTAGCTTTGGACCTTCTTTGTGACCTGCCTAAAATTTACGGGACCGAGCGAGTTCCCGATCAAATTCACCGCCGATTTCGTGTACTGGGTGAGTCAGAAAAACTGTATCCACTGAAAAATCGCACAGGAAAATCAATGCCACCAATTTGTAAAATGTTTGATCCATTATTTTACTGTGGCTTCAGCTTTATTTTTAAGATTTTTGTCATAAGTTTAGGTGCATTATTTCCATCTGAAATTAGGAATTAGCCAAAAGTTTTATTTCTCGCTATGCCCCAAAATAGCCGAAAATTGCCCGTTCCCTATCATGTAGATTTTGACTTTTTGGTACCCACACAGACCCTAGACTTACCACTTGATTCGTTGTTTTAGCCCCAAACTTTATTGAATTGAATTTCCCATTGGCTCAAACTATGACAGTTTATGAAACAGTCTTAAACTGAAAAATATTTTGCATTCACGTGCATTTTTGCTTTGATGTTTAAACAGATAAATCAAAGATAAATCTAGTTTAAAATTAAGTAATTGTCAGGGAGGTCTTTGTTCAAAATGTTAGTGAGTTATTTGTGCCTCAATTGGGGCTGGAAGAAGTTTTGCTTCGCATAATGCTTTCCTTAGGCAGAAAATTGGTTGTCCTTGTTTTTGAACAGTTGTGAGTCTTTTTGAGCGGTTGTGAGTGGTTGTTGTTGTAGTTGTATAGCGAAGAAAAGGGCTCTTGTCGTAAGTCTACACAAACCCTAGACTTATTACGTTGAGTCCTAGTAATCGCTACCACCCACCCAGGTGGTAGTGATTACTAGGACTCAACGTAATAAGTCTACACAAAACCCTGTCTCCAGATTGAGTAACTTCACCCCCAGGTTATGTTTAACCATTTGTAATTCCATTTCCACTCTGAGGAAACTTTAAATTACTTCCTTCACTTTCAAGAAAAAGTTTTACTGTTAGTGCGAAACGTGATCAGATCTTCATGCATTTTTAATGATGGCTTTACTCGTTAGCGAATATTCTTCAGCATCGACGTCGTCAAATAATCCTGATTTGTAAAACAAGGGGAAATTTAAGCAAAGTTGTGCATGTTAAGGCAGAGATTCTGTTACTGATCAGTGTGTTGGTTGCAAAATTCACTGTTGTGTTAAGCTCATTAAGAAGGCTGATAGCAGGAGGAAAATGTTTTGTTAAAACTTGTATGTCAAGGTCTTCATATGCGTCAAATCTTTAAAGGGAATGTAAGCATATATAAGCCTTTGATAAAAATAGCCGTGCATAGACAATAGGCTTTGACACGTGCCGCACCATATTTGGGAAACTCAACTACGTCAACAGGAAATACTGATATCTGATTAGCTAGAATTTAACCTCAAGTGGCTTGAGCCACTTTTATATGCTTACATTCCCTTTAAAGAAGCTGGTGTAAATGTATAAATCTTTCTTTGGACTGCATCCCACACCTGACACCATGTTAGGTGGTCTATCGTGCTCATGAATATTATTTAAAGATTGCAGGAAGCTCAAAGATTGCAGGCCACGTCTAAGCTCTAGTAAACTCAGAAGAGTCCCGTATGTAAAACATCATAACGAGGTACAGCAACAACAACAACTATTGCAGCTTGACAGGGACTTTTAGCTACTTTGCCACAACTCTAACGTGTGCTTTTTTGTATTTTGAATTTTCAGAATTACAGCATCTTTTATGTGTCACATTACTAAATCGTAAACTAGAAAAGCGACAGATTTCTGTTTACCGTCGTATTGTAGACCTTTATAAAATTATAGTTTATATAGACCTTTATAAATCTTGTTTTTGTTTATTTGTGTCAAAGACGAAATAGATTTTAAGGTGGTCGTTATTTTTTTCTTACTGGAGAGAAATGACGAAATTGCGGGATAAAAAACATATTTAGAGCAATAGTGTAGATAAATAAATCCGAGAGGCATATGTTTAGATATATCCTTCTTCTTTCGCTATATACTTGTGATTTCTCTTAATAACTCCCGTTAGCGTGCACAGGAGACAGTTAGCCGTCCTGGTTTCAGGGCATCTTTTGCGGCTGCGTTTGTTTTGATTTGCTGCTTGAGTGAATTATTTTGTTATAGATTGCGATTCGCTTTGAATTGGCGTGTCAATCAAAAGCAACTCATGCTATTGTTACAAACCTGCTGCGCCACAGCCCACCATTGTCACATGTGCGAATTCAGCTTTAGAATCGAATTACCAGAGCCTCCTTAAAAAATCAAAAGGAAAATTAAAATTGGGGACTTTCATTTTTGCTGGCTTTTGTACCGAGTGTATAATCAAACTAAAGATGTAATTCATACAAGAATTAGTTATTAGAAAAATTCAGTTCAAAGTTCTTCCGGTCTTTATTAATATTTATGGTATCCTCCTCAAACTAATTATCATGTTTCGTTTAGCGCCTTTACTTTCCCCATGGGCGATAAGAAACGCGGTAGTTAATTCCTATAAAAAATTTCTTCCTGTGTCCTTATGCCCAATCCCCCCTGTGTCCCTATGCCCGTGAAGGTTGTTGTTAGTTAATTCCTCAGTCACTCAAATCAGAACACAGGGAAACAAGAAAAACCAGGCACAACAACAACAACCTTCACGGGCATAGGGACACAGGGGGGATTGGGCATAAGGACACAGGAAAAAATTTTTNGGTTATTAGAAAAATTCAGTCCAAAGTTCTTCCGGTCTTTATTAATATTTATGGTATCCTCCTCAAACTAGTTATCATGTTTCGTTTAGCGCCTTTACTTTCCCGCAGCGAATGTGTGTGGGCTGTTATTATTTTTAACTCCTCAGAATGCTTGACTATGCTTTGATTAAATATTTGCGTGCGCACGTACACGTACTTTGAAAACGGAAAACAACATCTGCCTAAAATCTTCTTGTTCGATAGAACTACAGAATAGGGAGCAATCTAGCAGATTTGCAGCCACCTGGTTCCCAAGGGTATCTGTTGTAAGTCTAGGCTAGCCAATCAAACATCAGAATAGCCTAACAGGATCCAGGGTCAATGTAGGCGTTGCAGTTTACGGAAAACCTTTATTGACACTGGGAACGAGGTTGGATTTGCAGCAACGATATTCGTTAAAAATATGTTTGTTGCGTGTGGTACCATCAAAATTAAGCGACAATATAATAAATAAATGATTAAAGTACCATAAAATTGCGTAGATTAAAAAACACGACGTTTCGAGCATGTACTCGTTATCAAGTCAATATTCGTTGCTTTGATTGACAGGCCAGTACAAAGTAGTCAATGATTGCAAGCAAATTTCTATGCCTGATTGGTAGAGTCGTAAAAAAACAAAGCAAGCCGCAAAAAATGGCCCGAAACCAGTGAGGCTAAATTACTCGCCATGCTTTTGAAAGGGGGATATCAAGAGAAAGCATGAGTATATATCGAAAACGGAAGGAAAACTCTTAAGTATCTGCCGCCGGAAATTTAATTATCTAGTGCTGGAGCTTTTGGTATTTGAGAAGCACACAGAGAATACGAGAATAGACAATAACGCTAAAGATGGCGGCGGCGCAAAGCATGCTGGTAAAAAGCTCCCTGACGACCACCTAACGACATACAAATCTTGGTCTGGCGTTTCGACTAGCTAGCTGTGGTAAAGGTCGGAAAAAGTAATCAATTGAAGGCCGATTCGAATTCAAGCTAGCTAGTCCAAACGGCAGACCAATAGTATCATGTCGTTAGGTGGTTGTCAGGGAGCTTTTTACCAGCATGATTTGCAGCAAAATACAATGGAGTCCTTGGAGCTGCCATCTTTATATTTGCGTCATTGTCTATTGTAATGCATATTGTTCAGCTTCTGAATTAAGTACATAAAATTCCGGTGGAAGATGTTTAGATCTCTCCTTCCATACTTTCGATTTATTGTCAGATTTCCTCTTAACAGCCCCTTCATCGCATGTAACTTAGTGAGTGAGCCACCCAAGTTTCAAGGAATACTATGCGGAGTGGCTTATTCAGCTTTTCAGTTTGACTTGCATGTCTCAAAAGCAACGGATGCTATGGATATAAAATCTGCTCATGTTTGCCCATTCAGATGTACCGATTTTGATAAATGCCTTGGGTTTCGAAAAGCCCTTCAAAATTTTGATCCTTACATAGCCAAGGAGCAGGGCGAATTTGTAAAATAAAAGATTCAGGGCTCCGATACCACAAATACGGTACTGGACACGGTACTGAAGAATAGATTTCATACTTTCANGGTCTGGCGTTTCGACTAGCTAGCTGTGGTAAAGGTCGGAAAAAGTAATCAATTGAAGGCCGATTCGAATTCAAGCTAGCTAGTCCAAACGGCAGACCAATAGTATCATGTCGTTAGGTGGTTGTCAGGGAGCTTTTTACCAGCATGATTTGCAGCAAAATACAATGGAGTCCTTGGAGCTGCCATCTTTATATTTGCGTCATTGTCTATTGTAATGCATATTGTTCAGCTTCTGAATTAAGTACATAAAATTCCGGTGGAAGATGTTTAGATCTCTCCTTCCATACTTTCGATTTATTGTCAGATTTCCTCTTAACAGCCCCTTCATCGCATGTAACTTAGTGAGTGAGCCACCCAAGTTTCAAGGAATACTATGCGGAGTGGCTTATTCAGCTTTTCAGTTTGACTTGCATGTCTCAAAAGCAACGGATGCTATGGATATAAAATCTGCTCATGTTTGCCCATTCAGATGTACCGATTTTGATAAATGCCTTGGGTTTCGAAAAGCCCTTCAAAATTTTGATCCTTACATAGCCAAGGAGCAGGGCGAATTTGTAAAATAAAAGATTCAGGGCTCCGATACCACAAATACGGTACTGGACACGGTACTGAAGAATAGATTTCATACTTTCAACGCAGTCCACCGACATATTTTGCTCTCACTTTTTATTTTTATTTGATTGAGTGCACTTAGAAGTGTGAAATCTATTCTTCAAAACTGTAAATCGCTTTTTGATGTCGGAGAATTGAATCCTTTGTTTTATAAGATTCGCCCTTGCTTTGCCAAGGAGTTATGAATTGTCAACTTGGTCGAGTTTCCTCGGCAGATTTCAACACCATCAACATATTTTAATTCACCAATACATGAATGCCATATGTCACAAATTGTCATTTTTGACAGGATAATTGTCTCCAACGAAGCAATGACATAATCTCGTATATTTTAGATTTGTTGACATCATAATCAGATAATTGACATAATTAGATTAAAAGTAAATAATTTATGCATATACCGGATGGTTACCTCTAATTTGGTATTCACGCCATGACATTCATTAGGCCTAATGTTTTGTGTTGTTGTCGTAATTTCAAAGCAGCGTGCAGTAAGAGGTCGTGCTATGAAAGCCTTCAATGTGATTTGAATCATCTTTTAGCCTACAAGTCAGGGTGCCAAATTGAGAATGAGCTTTCTTCATGAAATTAATTTTCTCATTGGCAGTGGCAGTATGCGCGTAAGAATATATGGCATGACGCTTCTCTTGTACTTACTATTATTTAAATCCTGTTATAGCCTGCAAGTCAGGATGCCAAATTGAGAATGAGATTATTTCGTGACATTAATTTTATCATTGGGAGTATGCGCGTAAGAATATATGACATGACGCTACTCTTGGTTTCTTTACTTATGTTCTGCATGCTAGATTGTTTTCTGTTTGACCACGTTGCAAAAACTTGTATTGTTTTTTTAATATAATCGGTTAAAATAACTAAACTCACAAAGTACATCTACTGTGCCTATCATGGCGGGAATAGGCACTAGGTCATCGGAGTTCCCACCATGAAAGGCACTTACAATTCAAAATATCACTATTCAAAAACTACAAAGAAAGCAAATTAGTAGCTGTCTCACATTGGACGTCAGGTGACAACCACAAAGCAAGTAGATAGTTCTTATCACAAATGAACAATTTCTTGAACATTTCAAAACATTGTGCAATAAAATCTATGTTCTTCTGCTTTTCAAGTAATATTTGGGATAACCAAAAGAACGACATTGTTTCGCAAGCGAATTTCAAATGTTCACCATGAAAAAATTATTTTCATGAGGTTGCTCAGAGGTTGAAATCTTCAATGGACAAGATTTGCCTATTTACGCTCAGATCTAAAATTTCTGTCCTGTTTATCAATTCCATTTACCATTTCCGTTTTGTAATGATTTGATGAGTCGTGTAGACTTTATTATGATTTGTCCATCTACTGAGCCAAGGGCTCGTACTTTGCATGAAATGGGGTTATTCGCAGTCCTGTTTTCGTGACATAGTACATGGAGCAATTGATGTCCTGTTGTCCTTAAATCCGAACCGGACGACGTAAGATGACGTAAGAATAATTTTGTGGTTTCGAATTCTGGTGTTGATGTAATACGATATCAACTGTTATAAGAGATGACCACAAGGAACCATACAGTGCGGCTTTTGAAATACACTAATTAACTGTACAGCAAGTGTACGATATCACGAAAACAGGATAGGCACCCTTGACTGAGCCACCCGAAAAAGTGTCCTCTCGCAAAATTGCTATCATTTTTTATTGTGTCATTGATTATGTTTGTTTGTTTTATGTTTGTTTGTTTTATGTTTGTTTGTTTTATGTTTTGTTTTTTGTTTCGTCCAAAGAAGGTAACGAAAATAAAACTTCAACGCCTTATTTTGAATCACAGTATCACTTGGAATTTATAACATTGGATTNTACAAAGAAAGCAAATTAGTAGCTGTCTCACATTGGACGTCAGGTGACAACCACAAAGCAAGTAGATAGTTCTTATCACAAATGAACAATTTCTTGAACATTTCAAAACATTGTGCAATAAAATCTATGTTCTTCTGCTTTTCAAGTAATATTTGGGATAACCAAAAGAACGACATTGTTTCGCAAGCGAATTTCAAATGTTCACCATGAAAAAATTATTTTCATGAGGTTGCTCAGAGGTTGAAATCTTCAATGGACAAGATTTGCCTATTTACGCTCAGATCTAAAATTTCTGTCCTGTTTATCAATTCCATTTACCATTTCCGTTTTGTAATGATTTGATGAGTCGTGTAGACTTTATTATGATTTGTCCATCTACTGAGCCAAGGGCTCGTACTTTGCATGAAATGGGGTTATTCGCAGTCCTGTTTTCGTGACATAGTACATGGAGCAATTGATGTCCTGTTGTCCTTAAATCCGAACCGGACGACGTAAGATGACGTAAGAATAATTTTGTGGTTTCGAATTCTGGTGTTGATGTAATACGATATCAACTGTTATAAGAGATGACCACAAGGAACCATACAGTGCGGCTTTTGAAATACACTAATTAACTGTACAGCAAGTGTACGATATCACGAAAACAGGATAGGCACCCTTGACTGAGCCACCCGAAAAAGTGTCCTCTCGCAAAATTGCTATCATTTTTTATTGTGTCATTGATTATGTTTGTTTGTTTTATGTTTGTTTGTTTTATGTTTGTTTGTTTTATGTTTTGTTTTTTGTTTCGTCCAAAGAAGGTAACGAAAATAAAACTTCAACGCCTTATTTTGAATCACAGTATCACTTGGAATTTATTACATTGGATTTCTAAAAGAGTTCTAATTTCCGAAGAACGTTATATTCATGCAGAGCTTTACCAAGGGTATATAAAACCAAGATAAATGCTGGGACGGGACGGGGCAAATATTAGATTTATTGATCCTCTCTTTGAATTTAGTAGTTAGTTTCAAATTGATGCCGCTGTTGACAAATTATTCTGGCCATTTGTAATGTACAGCTATTTGTAGAATATGAAATATTTCTGGAGTCCACTTGATCGTCCTTGATCGAAAAGGGAAATAAAGATTAGTAGTGTCATGAAATTTCAACGATTTTGAAAAATTTGAATAGCTTCACGACTAACATTAGTGGTCAGGAATCCTACTGTAAATTTTTTCGGATCTTTTAGACTCCTGAAAAACCGAAGTTCTTTGTTCTCAGGGTACATTGCTTTTAATGAAATGTAGCCATCAATTGGTCGTTGAGGTGACTGGACGACGCATAAGAGTATTTTCACTTGAAAGTTCAATCTAATTTTTATCAAATCAGCAAATTTCCTCAACTGTCAGTAACCTTAATTATCTTGTTGGACTATATCCTTAATGGTCATGCTTACATTGCTGTTTCTCGGCCTTATGAAAACACAAAGCACTCCAATAGCGAGTTTTATAATTCAGCTGGTTTCTGTGCTTTGTTTTGGTAAAGCGTTATTTAACTGCGGCAAAACTTTACAATTAGAAGCCTAATTGCGTGCAGGTGCTAGAGGCTTATACAGGCATGTTAGGTAAATTACATAACAAAGTTACTGATCACGTTTCTATGGCGGGGCACGGCGGAAAAACTGTGTATAATGACATCATTAAGCATATCTGATATAACAAAATGCTTGAATATTCTAAGGGGCCGTTTACATGAGAAAGTCAAACCGGTTTGAAACTTCACCCCGATCTCAGTTGAACTCGGTGTCTGGTCAGAGCCCTATATAAGTGTTTACATGGAAAACGCGATTTTTAACTCAAACCGGGGTGAAACTCAACTCGGCATTTCAAATCGGTTTGAAATTTCACCCCGCTTTGAAAACATCATGTAAACGCAAATTATTCTCAAACCGGTTTGAGATTAAGTGGTCTCGGGTTCAAAGTTCACATTGGCATTGTTTTTCTTGGCGCCAAACAGATGACGATGAACAATCTCAAGCATTCTTGCGTCATTCGATAAACAACACAGGTCTCAGACCGGGGCGAAACTTCATGTGAACGCACAAGGAAATAAGCTCTCAGGCCAATATTCAGATCGGGGTGAAATTTCAAACCGGTTTGAGTTTCTCATGTAAACGGACCCTAAGAAGTACTTGAATATATGCACACATTTTTAGTAGGAACTATTAAATAATCGATTATTTAAGAAATGTGAGACTTTTTCCCTTAGTCCATGAAACCAGATCACATGTTCGCCTGTTTCTCGTTACACCTATACTGAAGCTTGGTTTGATAATATTCGCAATGAAAGGTTCGGGAAGGCACAAGAGATCCCACCCCAATGGAAATAACGAGAATTTGAGGAAACTGCTAAGAAACTCTTTAGAATCATGAATTGGGTTAAATTTTTAGCTCCTTTAAAATATACATTTTAGCATTTGAAACAACAAATAAAGAGTTGAAGGCTCAAGAAAGAAATTATCAAATATTGCTTCTTTGAGTATTGTTGCAAGGTGGTACTGTTGTGGTTCAAAAATGCAAATTTTCACACATGCGCGCTCACTTTCTGCTATGTTTGATGGAGGTTACTCATACACTGATCATGTATCATAGTATCTGTATACCTCTGTCATAATGGCGCAAGCAAAACTTGTATAGTTTCATCGAATACACTTTCTTTGCTATCTCATTCATATTGTTTCAAAACGAATTATCTTTCTTATTCTAGCCCCCAAATGCCACATCCAGCGCTTTATCAACGACATCACAGAATGGAACAAGTCAGAGCGAGTGAGTATATTACAAGATGGGAAAAAGTAGGGTGAAACATTAAATAGTGTTCCAGATTTCGAGTAGTTCGAGGTAATCGTGCTTGAGTTATTGAGATTCAACTATAGCTTGTATCAAATTGATCCTTTGCTGATCTTCTCTCGTAAGTTTAATTTGACCACTGTGCAAAACTAAGGTGCCTAGCAAATGCCTTTTGTCACTCAATAACATCATGATCTTCCCATTTGTAGGGGCAGCTCAAGTTCATGTGGCAGCCCAGAGAAGAAGCCCATAAAGTGGCCACTTTCGCCAGGCGGTAAGGATTGGAATTTATTTTTCTGTTTGATGTCATTAAAGGACAATTCCGCGGATTGTAAAATTAATGTTAGAAAACAGATTTACCGTCTCCTGAATCAAATGACAAACTTTTCTCCACATTTATACTTGTGTTTCAGGTGTCAATTCAATAAACATCTTGGTAATTTAGGCCAAATGTCGCCGCCAATGATCTCCATTTTTTCCACGAGTGCACGATGAGGAGGCCAGACTCATTGCAACCGTCGTAGTTTCGCTCCTTGATGGGCTGATAATCGCTACAACTACGACTCATAATCAAACAATTCGAAAAATCAGCCAAAAATCGATGAACCTCGTTTTAAAGCCTGGCGCTTATTGCTTAATAGGGCCTAGGCCA